>JAJMFN010000311.1:0-152775 GCA_030574735.1 Hansenula sydowiorum
GATCAAAAGAGCATACATGAATGGTGGGATTCTTGCTATGTTTGAAACAATTGAGCGATTGGCATCTCTGTAACTGATTTCAGCTAATTTCAAAAAGCTCTTTTTGATCTTCAATTGTTCAGTTGAGCTCAATATATGAGCAAATGTGTGTGGATCTTCCTCATCGGCATCTTCATCCTCATCACCTATTGGAAAATCTGGAATTATTTCAGATCCATTCGATAGTTTAGCAACGGAGAAAATTGGTAAAGTCTTGAGAGAGTATTCTGTAGCTTCGCGGTATGCAACTGAGATTTCAGATTCGTTTTTCCAAGTTCTTGGAACACCTTCTTTATCATATGCAAACACATCTTCAAATTGGCGCCTCAAAATTGTCACAACGTTATCTTCTTTTAGATATTGATGGATGAATTCATCGAATGATAGCCATGCTGATTGTTGAATTTTAGTCAAAATCTCCTTGTTTAATTGCTCATCTTGACCAATTTTGAAATCATAGCCGTCTTCTTTTTTGTATTTAGATAATGAATTGTCCAGAGTAGATCTAAAGTTGTTCAAGACATGGTCCCACAAATTTTCATCTGGAGAGCCAAAATATTCCAATGTAATGTTCTTTATGAGTGGATTGATCTTTCTACTGATTCTGTTGACCAAATTATCAATTTCAGCCTCTCTAACCTTTACCAATTGATCGTCCAGCTCACTTGAAAATTCTTCTATATCTGATTGATAGTTGAACGATTCTGGATCAATGGCTTTCAAAAATTCGAGTTCGGAGGTAAAGTTTGTTAATGCAGTGTTTCTGGCTTCATTAGATTTTTCCAAGAATGGAGCCTTATTTGTCTTATCAGAAAAAAATTTAGTGAAGGAGTCTAATTGAGATTTCTTTAGTTGTTTGACAAACTCTCTTGAAACGTTTTGGAATCTAAGGTTGATATCAGATTTGAGTGAATCTCTCTTTGATTCGTAAACAGCTTTGTTGTAATGAGACGCTTGTGTATCGTATGCAGAAACGGCCAGTGTTAATAATGCCACAAATTGCTTGGACAATCCCTCACCGCCAATACTGGTCATGTCGAGAGTGTTTGAAAACTCATTAAACTTGGAGTCAAAGACTTCCAATGCTTCTTTCAAAATTTCGTCACATCTAAATCTAGCAACTAATATTTGTTGAGTTGGTAAATCAAGATCTTTATTAGATTCAATCTGTTCCCAACATCTTTCTGCGTAGACAGTCCAGCCATCAATTGGGAAATTTTGACGGTAATCACTTTTGAATAAATGATCTTTTCTAGACTTGTCTGAAAATCTGTCACCTAAATCACGCACGTCAGAATCAAATTTATCAGGTTGTAATACTTTATGAGCCAACGCAGTAAACTCAAGATCAAAATAATCGGATAACTTAACACCTGGATCAATGTCATTTGGCTTATTGATTCCGCTCCACATTTTCTCTAAATCAGCGGTCAATGTATTTGACAAGTTTGACAAAGGTGTAGCACCAACATGATCTCTAATAACGAAAAGCAACAAAACCTTATGATCCTTGTTTCCGAATAATGATAAGTTAACCTCGAAAACGGTTTTGAGTAAACCCATGTTAGCACCTTGGTATAACCCAACTTGATGTTCCCAAATATTCACAATCAAAACTTCGGAAGTTGACAAGGCAAACAAGGCAGCTTTACGCTCAAAATCTTGATCTTCACCTCTTTCTCTACCATCAGAACCTTCCACATCCATGACAAACACATGTTCTTGGCTCAATTTCTCGATTGATTCCTTTTTGTTCGATTCGATCTCTGGAGAGTAACCTAGCCAAATACCTTTGGTGGTTTGCTGTCTTTGTGCTTCGTTCATGACGTCGAACTTGGTATGGAAAAGCTTGTTTAAAAGAGTGGACTTCCCCGTGGACTGCGACCCAAACACAGATATAACATGGTAGTTTAGACCCAAGTCTTGCTTCAAGACTGACTTTAGATATTTCTTGATATTGGCATTTCTGTGATCTGTTAGTCTTTTGTTTATACCAAAACTTGGCCATTTCGGACCAACAAACTGCCACAGACAACATACTGGAACGTTTTTTCCTCGTCAATGACTTGCACTGAGATGTTAGGAACAACTAGGGCCTCGGACATCGTGATGTATTCTGATCACCAGCTTGTTTCTTGGTAGAAGTTGACACCAATTGAAATGTTGACTTGAACGAGATCCAATTTTGATGGAGAGGGTTCGCGAACTTTGTTGGAGGATCGCGTTTTCGCAGCTTTTTGAATGTTTCGTTGTACCAAAGAGATCAAATCTATTGTCGTTAAGCAATTAGTTCAACATTTTGTATCAACGCAATGTCGGACAATCAAATCAGTGTCAAGAATCCCAAACTACAAAGAACTTTGCAAAGGTTCCAGCAAAAAATAGCTGAAGGTGATTTCTACGAGGCTCACCAAACTTTGAGAACTATTGCCAACAGAAATGTCAAATCAAAATCATATTCAGATGCCATCGAATTGTTATACCATGCTGCTCAATTGCTACTCAAGTCTAGTCAACCTGCCACAGGATCGGATCTGACCTCATACTTATTAGAAGTCTATACCGAATCAGAGACAAAAGTTGATTCCAATTCGGAATCAAAGATCATCCAATTGATTTCATTGTTCCCATCAGAAGAACCTACGTTGAAACAAGTCAGCATTCAAGCCATCAATTGGTCAATCAAGTTTGGAGAATACAAATTTGGCGATCCGTATCTACACGATGTTATTGGTTCAAAGTTTTTAGGAAATACAGATTTAACTTATGATGCCGAGAGACATCTACTATTAGGTACAAGCAGCAGTTATCCATTATATTTTGATCTAATATGGACTTGGTATTTAGAAGACCCTGTGTCTGAAAATGCTGGTGTTTATGCTTCAAGAATAGTACTCAACTATCTATTCATCGAAAACTTGAAATTTGCCAATGAATCTCTATCTTCATTCATTAGTCACTTGAAAACTAATAAACCTGAATTTCAACACGAAGAGGTTGAAGAATCTGGTGCTAAAGTTACAATTTTCGAAAAATTACCTTTAATCAACCTAATACAGCTTTTGTTGATTACCATAAAGACCAAAAATACCCAATTTTATCAAAGACTTAAAAAGCATTATGGTTCAAAGATCAATGAGGCGGGCCTAGCTGATGCATTTGATTATTTAGGTCAAGTTTACTTTGGAATCAGGGTTCCTAAAAACATCAACCCATTACAAAGCTTGATGAGCAGTTTCTTGGGCGGTGGTGGCCCATGAAACTAATATTGAACAATTAATCTAACAAAGTTCAATTTTGCTAATATACATATAGATATCACAAATATGTTTTTTCACTCACGTCTTGTACAATCAATCCTTAGTAACACTAGATCTTTCAACTGCTTCGACTAATTCTGGTCTTTTAGCAAGTGTCAATTCGTTTATAGCTTCTGAATAAGAAACCCATCTCCTCTGTCTTTTATTGGCCTCTGGGAAAACATCGTATTCTTTTTCTAGAATCATCTCAAAGAAATGAAATTCTGAACGTGGTGGATGTTTCAAAATTTCAGAGTTCATAAACTCTTCTTTATTTGTATTCCATTCTTTTGGAGGTCTTGAATCATCAATCAAGCCTAACGATCGTATTATAGTTCCAGTAACACCAGCTTCTTCCCAAGTTTCTCTTGTGGCTAAGACATTGTTAAGATATGGCAAACTGACAAATTGTGTTTCAATTATACTCACCCGAGTCTTTGTAATCAGGTTCATCCAATTCAACACCGCCTTTCGGTAGAACCCATCTCTTCTTCTGGCCAGTAGAGCTAATCAAAAGTACTTTGGACTTCCCCTTATTCAGCACAACACATCCAGCAACTACCCTGGCACCGGTCTCGGGATTATAAACTTGAAAAGAGGGTTAGAATCTATCTCAAATATTGATCAACATAATCAGCTAGATGAGAAAACGGTCATGAAGAATCACGAACGAACCCTCCTAAATTGCAGTGGGAAAAGGTATTGCTTACGTTGGTTCTCACGTCCAACTCTGGACTCTATGGTTCTCACGAAGCTCATGTCTCTCGTCAAAGAATATATGAAGAACAACGAAAGAGGGTTTAAAAGGTGTTTAAGAGATCTCTTTCTCAATCGAAATGGATCAATCATCATTGACGGACTCATCAACTGTTCCTCTATCGCGAATCTCGCGAACGAGTTTTGCAAAGAGTAAATTCATATTAGGAAAAAGCCTATTAACCCTTCATATTGTTCAGTAGTTTATAGTCATTTCACTATCAAAAATGGATCAATTACCCTCTGGATTTGGGACTGTCTCGTCAAATTCAATTCAGAATGATTCTGTATACTCGAAATACCTGAAAAATCCATTCAAAGCGGACCAAGATGCTGTTAAAGACGATTCGGATAGTGATTCTGACTGTGATTCTGATGATGATAAAGAACAATTCCCCACGACTCATGAATTCCCATTAGAGGCACAAAACAAGAGAATCACAAGTGTCAACTTTGCTCCCTCGGGTCATAGATTCTTCACAGGCTCGCTTGATTATAATTTCAACATCTATGAGTTCAACTCAATGAACCCAGCTTCAAACTCTGCATTAAAATCTCTTGAAATATACGAGACTCATCCAATAATCAAAATGGATATCAATAAAAAAAATGAAATCCTAGCCATACCCAACGACCTTTCTTTCAAGATTGTTGATGCCGATGGAGGTGTCTTGAAAGAATTCAGAGAAGGTGATCGTTATATATATGACGTTAAAACTACAAGAGGTCACATAGATGTCCTAAATGACGGTTCATGGAATCCATTAGACCCAACCAAATTTATGACAGCAAGTGATGATTCAACTTTCAGAATTTGGGACTCGGAAACTGGGAAACAAGAACGGGTCAATTTTATCAAAAATTTAGGTAAGAAGACCAAAGTATCTAAAATCTCATATACAAATGATTCAAAATCCATCATTGCCGTTGATTCAAACTCAAAGATCACAACATGGGACCTTTCTTCAAACTTCAACCGAGCCTCTGCAGAACTGCACGTCAATGGTACAATCACTTCATTGAACACAAACAATGCCGATGATAATTCAATACTTGTTAGAACTACAGAGAACGATCTGAAACTATACGATTTAAGAAACTTGAAAAATCCAATGATACAACGTCTTGAATTCCCAACTTCGACAAACATACACTCTCAAACCACATCGTACCAGGGACAATACGTATTGGCCGCCACTACGTTTGAGGATTTGGAGAAACCTTCGGAATTACATATTTTGGATCGGTCAGATTTGGTCACTTTGGAAACCGTTCAGTTTGAAGAAGGAATCACAGCATTGGATTGGAACATGGTAACTAATCAAATTGGCGTTGGTTTGAATTCGGGGAAGTTGAACGTGTTGTTTTCTCCAGAAGTGACAAAGAATGGGGTGAAAATCTCTATCAATAATAGACCGAAAAGAAGAAACTTTGACGAGAATGATAATTTTGTCACTTCCTCAGCTGCACAAGTTGGTTATAATATGACTGAGCTGGCAGAGTTAAACAGAAGCAAGAAGCAAAAAAACCCAGATGGTGAAGAATCGAAATCGAAACAAAAATTTATTTGGGGTACTACAGACGCAAATACAATTGAAAATTCTAACGTTAATGAAGATCCAAGAGAAGCACTCAAGAAGTTTGCCACACAAAAATAAATTGCTGATCAAATTGTGACATTCCTTTTCCGATTTAAAAGTGCATAAGCTGTAGCGACTTGTTCAGAATACCTCCATAATCTTAGCTCTGTTAAATCAGTTTGTCTATCACGTACTGGGTCTCTCTCATATCTGGTGTCTTTATAATAGATTCTTTGTGATAATTTATCATAAAAAATCATCAACGGGAATTTATCATTAAAAGTTGGTGCTCTATTGAACTCTTGAAACATTTGAATCCAATCAGGCATGTTTTTCCTAGATGTGTTATCGAAAAATAATATTCTCAACTGTGGCATATTGAATGGGAATCTATGTCTTTGCCTGCTAAGGATTATATTCATATCAATTCCTAAAATTTCCAATTTGATCAAATTGTGTCTATTTTTCAATATAAAATGGTACATTATTTCACCAATTTCCTTCTTAATGCCCAAGTTATATATTTCACTTCTATATGGTTTGAACCCCTTGTGCATTATTTTTCTCCTTGTTGGAGTTGAAACAATTTGAGGACTGTAATGCTCAGGTAGCATTGATATTTCGATTTGATCTTGTGTCAGTTCAATATCAAGTACACTTTTTTTGGATTCAATCTCTAAAAACTGAAGGTTTGGTAACAGGGGGATTTTCCAGTATTCTCCTTCTGTCAATAATGGGAGATTCATTCTGGAAATTTGTCGCTCGGTGAGTTTGATGTATAATCTGAGTACTTTAAGAGTCCTGGGAAGGCTATATAAACTCTTAAACAATAAATTCGGTTCATCTGACTCAATTGTTAAAACCACAAGACCTCTCATTTTGGGCAATACATTTAAGAATCTTGTGGTGTTTAGGGGAATAATGGATGGATTGTTTTTCAACCTGACATGAGATTCCATATTCATAACTGTTATAAATGCTGCGACATCATGCTCATGCTTCTCTAAAAAAATAAGTGTATCTGCTGCAGTTGAACCACCATCCATAAAGCCTCTCATATCGTCATTAATATGGACCACTTTTGTCATATAGATCAAAAAGGCGAACTTAGTATAGATTTCTTTACAACATGTGACTATTGGTATAATTGAGCTTTTCCTTTTGTAAACATGATAGATGATTATTCTGAGGATTTCTGATGGGAGATCAAGCAACGAAGGTTTTCTTTCAGATACGGCTGTTGATGAATTGCTTGAGTTGTTATTATTAAAAGATTTTTCTAAGGATCGAATCGTACTTGGCCCATTATTCCTGTTTTTATGCAATTTTTGCCTGAAGGATGCCAAAAGACGACCACAACGACCAAACCTATAATCTTCTGAACCTTTGATCAGCTGTTGGGTCTCAACATCGACAAAAGTACCCAAATCCATATCTAGAACACCAAACATGGTGGTACCGCCTTGTTGCAAGTGTACCGTCCTTCTTGGGGTACTGTTTTTCACAATGTGATCTTTAAAATATCGTGTTGATGATGCTTGAACCACAAAACCCCAAAAACCACATCAACATGGAAACCAAAGAAACAGAGCGGTATTCTACAAAACAAGTATTTAATATGGAAAGTAATTGAATAACAAATAAATATCAAATATAATAAGGTAAATCAGAGTTTGCAGAATGTTGTAGTAGCTGATCAAAAATATTAATTAGCCGCCAGAAAAGAGATACATAAGCTAATCTTTCAACAAGAAAGCACCATTACTTATCTCCACCTCGTATTCATAATCTGGTTGATATTCAGTGTAAAGTGATTCTGGGTCTCCAGTCATGTGGTTAGTGTAAGCTGCTTCCTCTTCATTGATCAAGATTTTCTCGCCTGGATGCTGGTCAACAATCATTTGGATTCGACAGGTCTTTTCCATCAAGGAGAACAAATAAACAGCTTCATCAACAGTTGAACCAACAGTCAAATGACCATGATTTTGAAGCAACACACCTTTACCATTTCCTAAAGCTTTGGCTAATTTTTTACCTTCTTCAGTCTCTAGAACAACACCACCAAATTCGGTGTAAACACTGTGAGAATTGTGGAAGATACACGAGTCTTGGTTCAACATTTCCAATGGTTTCCCAAAAGCTGCGTAGGCCTTACCGTAGATTGAATGACTGTGTACAGCAGCATGGACATCTGGTCTGGCCTTGTGTACTTCAGAGTGGATTCTGAACCCAGCGCCATTGATGACATGTTTGTTACCTCCAATGACATTACCAGCGTCATCGACATGCACCATGTCACTTGCCTTCATCAATGCGAAATGTCTGCCTAGAGGATTGATCCAGAATGTATGAGGGTCAACTGGGTCTCTGACGGAAATGTGACCAGCAGCACCTTCGGTATAGTTGTGTCTTGCGAGGAATCTGAAAGCTGAAGCCATATGTTCTAGGACCCATTTACGCTCAGCATACTTGTCGGTGAATGTTGGTTTCTTGTAGTTGAACGCCAAATCTCCATTACCAAAAGCCAAGTTCTTGATACCTTCTTCAACGTTTTTGTAGTCCTTGTTGTATGTAGAGCTTGATGTAGAGGAGTCCACTTTCAGAGTGGATGGAGCAGCACTGGTGACGGTTTCTGTAGCGGTGGCTGACATTGTTAAGAATTCTTGTATTCATTCACAAACACTATGGGGAAACCAACAACAAAACAACAGCGGCTCCACTCCTATATATACCCACAAAGACCTCATTAACATCTCCAATCTCCAAACCTTCACTTATTCTGCCATTTGCCTCTTTCCTCTTTCCTCTTTGTCATAAAGCTAAACTGTCCCCGAGCTCAAGATAAGCTACATTCGCAAAGTGGACAACTCTCACCGGTCGCTCAGAATTTTGTGGAAATTACAGCGATAAGCAGGAAAACAAATTCTGTGGAAACTACGCTGACAAAATGGTACGCACACGCATGGAGAGACACCTTTTAATGATGAGAAGCTAACTAAGCAATGGCACTTCTAGACCAGAATCCCATACCATTCCGAATGGGGATAGCGAGTCTGCAGTTTCCTCCATTGTACAACGAACCGCTCACTTATCAAGTAACAAAGCTTCCCACTAAGACTCAGATCGTTGACCCTGGCAAGACTCTCGATGTATACAATCTTTGTCGAGGAGAGACCGACGAGTCTCTGTAGAAAGAAAAACCAACATATTGGCACTGAAGTCCCCGGACCGTTGACCAGCAAGACATCGGGCTTGGTCTTGAGTGAAGTGAACTGATAGAATGTCGATATTATAGTCTTGATGGTGGATACTATAGAGGACAAAGTACCTTCTCCAACTTTTCTAGCCCTTGGAAGTTCTAATATTTGTGAATTGGAGATGTTGAACTCTTGTTCAAATTTGTTCAAATGTATAACTGAAGAGGAATCTCCTGAACTAATGACCCACTGGATCTGTTTAGCAATTTTCACAGATTCTGATGAGGTTAATATCCTTATCATCTCCCCTGTGTGGCCTCCAGATCCTAATAAGACCATTACATGTTTCTCATTCATAGATTTTAAAGGTTTGGATTTATATTGATGATGTCTTGATGATGGTAAAACGAATGCTAATCTTACGCAACCAAAGATCACAATGATCATAAAAGCGTAGATACCAATCTCTATCTTATCCATTATCTAATAAACTTTGTGTCCTGGTCCAAATCACTTGAAATTGATTACATTAATCTTCATTACAATAGTGCAAAAGATCATATACACAAGCTTTCCCATTTCCGACCGGATTCAAGTCATGTGATATGTGGCCTCGAATATAAAACAAATGCCAGTGTACGTGGAGCTTTCGAAATCTAATCTTGAAATAAAAACATATAGTCGACTTTTGTTGATATTTCTTATCTTGGACTGTTTAAATCGCTTGATAACGACGATATGATCAAGTCTACCCTTATATTTAGAGATGATGGTATGTTACAAAAATGCAGGGTCTTCTAGTGCTTGAAGGATTTTCAAAAGCACAAAAAATTTGCCTTTTAATTGTGATCAATATACTAACATTTGTATTTCATTAGGTTTACCATTATCAGGATCTGTTGATGATGATAACGATCCGAAATTAACCGAACAAAAGAAGAAAGTCAAATTAATCATTACTAGAATAACACCAAACTCAGAACCTCGAGCATCCATCGAAAGTGATGGTTATCAAATCCATTATTTAATTCATAATTCAATCATATATTTTGCCATTTGTGAAAAATCATATCCAAGAAAACTTGCATTCTCATACCTATCTGAAATATCCAATGAATTCTCACAATCTCATGGGAACGATAGTTTAAGACCTGATACTAGACCTTTTGCCTATGTTTCATTTGATAATTATATGAAAAAAACCAAAAAAATTTATCAAGATCAAAGAGCTCAATCTAATTTGGATAAATTAAACAGTGATTTAGCTGATGTTAAAGCCGTCATGAGTAAAAATATTGAAGATTTATTATATCGTGGAGATAGTTTGGATAAAATGTCTGATATGTCATCTTCAATTAGATTGGAGTCTAAGAAATATAGAAAAGCAGCACATAAGATCAATTTCGACCTTTTAATACAACAATATGCCCCAATCGCTGGTCTTGGTCTACTGATTGTCTTCCTAATATATTGGATTTTCTTGAGAGGTTGAACACAAAACAAAAGACCCTGTACAAATAAAGAGATTTCTTCTAGCTATTGATATTGAGGCTGGGCTAACTGATTGTATGATAATAAACGTTTAGAGCATTTTTGATATTTGATTGATCTAAAGCCAGATTGAAATTTTGTAGTTACTTCAACATTAAACTGAAAGCGTAAGCAACGACTTTTGCGTCGCGAACTTTGATCTTTTTAGCGGTGGGTACAATTCAACGGCTTGACACAATAGTGAGTTCGATACAACTGAATTACTCTGACGAAATGTGCTCAGGTGGTTCTAATAAACCTTTTTTCTCAATGGTGATCTCTTGACTTAGAGGGTTATCCATAAATTGTTGTAGTGTAGAACCAACAGCAAGAAGCTCCCTCCCGATCTCGAAACAAATTGAAAATCATCAACTTTTTCATGTCATCTTCACTCCGTATCCCTTGCTCATTTGATAAACTGACAAACAAACAATCAGTTACTCAAATTGCTCAATCACAAACAGAATAGACCAAACATCATCACATCATGGAGTCATTAAGTACATTGATTCCAAAATTCCAATTCAAAAAAGTTTTGGAGTCAAATCCTCAAACAAAGACGATGGCACTATTGGGTGAAATCGATTCAAAAGATGCAATCATCACCGTGGAAAAGACAAACTTTGTATTTGATGAAAGTTTAGAAGGTGTTCTTCCTCAAGAGAAGAAATGTGATGGTGAATTTGCCTGTATTAATGCGATTGAAAATGTCACCACAACTACACAGAACGATATTTATCATTGGGGGTTATGTACACTAAAGCAAGACATTGCTAATAATCCAACTGCTAAAATCAACTTGATCTATCCAGCTACAGAGGTCCATGTCAGGAAATATACTCAGCAGCAATACCATCTGGTTGAGGAGACTCCGGAAGTTTATGAAGAATATGTGGTTCCTTATATTAAAACTATGACAGGTGATAGACTCAAGTGGGTTAACAACATTTTACATGAAGGAGCCGAAGCTGAAAGAGTTGTTTATAAAGATTTCGATAAAGAAACTGGATTTGTCCTCTTACCAGATATGAAATGGGATGGGTTAAGCTTTGATGCATTGTACCTTGTTGCCATTGTATATCGTGAAGATATCCAATCGTTAAGAGATTTGAACATCACACATCAACAATGGCTCAAAGACATCAACATCAAAATCAGGAAAGCAGTTTCTTCGAGCTATCATGGATACGTTTTACCAGATGAATTACGTCTATTCATTCATTATCAACCTTCTTATTATCATTTCCATATACACGTTGTGAACATCGTGCATCCAGGTCTAGGAGATGGTATTGCAGCTGGGAAGGCCATTTTGTTGGAAGATGTTATTGAACAACTGAACTATCTGGGTCCACAGGGATTCAAGGAGAAAACTATTACTTATGTGATTGGTGAAAACCATGCGTTATGGAACAATGGATTAAAAGACGTTCAAAAGAAAAGGTTGGACAAATTGGGGCTGGCGACTGAACTTCCACAAGATGATGTTCCAGACCAATAAGAGACCAATATGTTGATTAAAAGTACGATACTCTTTATGTTGTGTTTTTTGATAAGTTTTGTACTCTGGAAAAAAATTCAGGACTAAAGTTATAGCGCTTGTTGTTTGGTAACGACTTGTAGCGCCTTTATGTTCATGATTAACTTGCTCTTATACTTGATACTGTTCTTCGTTAAGCTTTAAATCGATAACTCTTTTATGTAAAGCCCATAGGTCATTCTTTGAATTTCTCACGTGATTTCAAGTTACCAATATTGTATATCTCGTTTGGTTTAAACTGAAGCATAGATCTTTAAAGATCATACGCTTAAGTTAGTTTGGGGCTCTAATGTTCACACTTTTTTGTATTTTCGTATTTGAACCTCTGCTCATCACGATTATAAGCCAAAGGCATCTCTTCATCTGTGGACAAAACCTGCTTATAATCAACCCTACGGCATTTGAAATCTGATATTACACAGTTGATCCTTCTTCAGTGTCTAGGTTATGTTCTTGATTATATGTATAACCACATTTGGCCAAGCATCTAGTTTAAGACTATATTTCCCTTGCATGATGTCCAGTGGCTTCATCTAGTTTTTGAGATTGTATGATTTTCTGCTAGCACGTTAAAATTATCAATCCTGGTCTTGCAACGAATGTACGCACCTGTTCTGACTGTACTGATGAAACCATTTGTGTTAAGTTAGAGCCTCATGGTACAGTGCTATTGGTTTGGTGAAGGAAGGCCGGATTTCCATTGTGTTGAAGCTTCCTATAACGTCTTCTTTCTTTTTCTCGCCCAAAGATTTAAGATCCTTTCCACTAAAAAGTCCAGCGCATTATCACCACACTAAAAACTGCATCAACCCTTTCATCATACAGAGCTCAACGATGACCATCATCAAAAGGCGTAATCTTGGGTTTGAAGATGGCTCGAATGACGAGGATGAAGGGCTGCCCAAGCCCACTGTTATCCATCGGAAGTTGAAACTGCCAAAGCTTTCTCTCGAAACAGAGGTGGTGATACCAAGCCCTACAGCCAAAGCAGGTCCAAATGATAGGAAAAAAGATGCGAATGGTCATGATGCTGAATATGTGGGAGATTCTGGCGATGCTGGTGATGCTGGCGAGGATGATGATTATATGAAGCTTGTTGTACAGGAGAATGAGCATACAGCTGCTCAAAGGCTTCGGAAGAAGGAGGACATAAGGAAGAGCCTGTTTGAAGAGAAGAACATTGAATCAAAGAGCGGTCCAGATAACAGTAAGTCAGGTCGGTCTCTGTTTGAAGCCTCGGAAGATAGTGATAACGAGACCTCAATGAACTTTGATGTTATTAGGCCTCTACCTAGTACCCAGCTAAAGTCCTCTTCTAAGGGATTAACTATCATGGAAAAAATGGGTTTCAAAATTGGAGATACCTTGGGTAAAAACAAAATGAAGAAAGATGCACTACTCGAGCCTCTTAGTTTGGAACAGAGGAATGGTAGATCTGGTATCAGAGAGAAAGCTAAAGAGGAAGAAGAAGAGGCCAAGGAGAAAAAAGAAAGAGATAGAGGAGTCACGAATGAACAAGTTGATCGCTTTAGATATAGATTAGTTGATGAGAAAAGTGTGGTGAAAAAAGAGAGGATGCTTGAAAAAATGCAAAAACTATGCTGGCAATTGACAGGTGGTGCTGATGTACCCAATATAGAAAATATTGAGCCTAGGGGTGTTAATGTATTGTGGAGATCATATGTCAAGTTCATCCAAAATCTGAAAAAGGAGAAAAAAGCAGAGACTAACACACTAATCAAGCGATTTACAGGATCATCAAAAAATGGAGATGACAACGCTGCTACTGGGAATGAAGAAGATGAGGATGATGAAAAGGTCGATAGTGAAGATGAGCATGATGACGAACTTGTCATGTGGCAAGAGATGACATTAACGGAACAAGTTGAAAAGATTTATCTTTTCCTAAGAACAGAATTCGATTATTGTTTTTATTGTGGAAATAGATATATCGATCAAAAGGATTTATTTGAACATTGTCCTGGTCTAAGGGAAGATGATCATGAATAACCACAATTACCGATTTATATCCCTATTGAATTGTAACCATTATTTATGTCTTTGAAAAGAATGTAGCAATTCTTATTAGTATCTTATATTCAAACCTTTCTTGTTGGCGTGTAGTTTTAGTTGATAATGTTTTGGTGGTATTCTGTCATTGTCTTAGGTCGCGTAAGTACAAATCCGAAATAGATAAAATCTACAAATTCAGTACAACAAGACCAACATGAAACCAACAAGTTATCATGTCCAGACCTAACAGCTCTATACCCAAGGTCCCATCTTCGGCCAACATGTACTCAAGAATGGGGACCCCTGTTCCTGAGATGATTGATATAAAGGAAATAAGAGTTGCAAACTTACCTGTATCTAAGAATCTGAACTCATTTGAAAAATCATTATCTTCATTACTTTCATCAATATCCAAGTACGATCCACAAAGCTCAGATGCTGAGGACTTGGTGAGGACCGAGCTTGAGCTGGAACGCTCCGTGGAGGATATCATTTCTCATCAACAAGCAGGAATGAGAATAAACACACTTGAAGCCAAGTCTTCCAAAGTGGATTCCAATTGTAAACACATACTATTGGGATTAAGTGAATGCAGAAATCAACTAAAGGCACTACCTAACCATTCTGAAGTGATTGAAGACCAAAAATTAATGGAAAAGAACAAGATCCCTGCTGAAGATTTATTACAATATGCGATGAAATTGGCAAAATTCACAACTGCACCTCCAACTTTTGATAGTGGTTCAATTGGACCAAATAATTTCATTTGGCCCGCTGAAGACTCTTTAAGAAGAGGTGTGTTAGCCATTGCAAGTTTAAACGAGGCGGAACTCACAGGGACCGCTCCTGCGAAAGAGGTTCAAGATGAAGATAAGAAACAAGAAGAGCATGTCACGACAAGTCCTCTTCATAATAGAAGAGGTTCTTTTGGTGGGTCTTATGGTGGTGAGGATAATGCGGGTGATAATGGAGTCATTGATGAACTAGATCTTTTCGATCCAGATGATTTATGATGCTTTTTGAAATGATTTGTGAGCTATTGAAATTATTCTATACAGCTATTATACATACATTGTAGTTATTCATTCGTTCGATCTATAAAAGTTTTGCAACACTCTCGTCTTACCAATCATTCTTGCTTTTTCTCAACTTTTGCTTCTTCCACTTGTGTCTTCCCACGATTTTTCAAGTTATCCAAATCTTTTGAAAATTCTTTATATGCAGCTTTGATGGCCTCTTCTTCAGCTTGTAACCCATTCTTACCTTGCCAATCTTTAACATCTTTCTTAAAATCTTCCAATTCCTCAGCAATCTTATTAAAATCTGTGTTTTCAAAATCAGCAACTGGAATACCCAAATGCATTTTTTCAGATGATTCAAATTCTTCTTTATCTTTGATGATATCACTTAGTTTTGGTTCGGTTTGTTTGACAGGATGGTATTGTTTCAAATAACCAACAATCTGTTTCTTGAATGGACCTTGGAATGAGAACAATGTTAATGCAATACCGACATGGCCGTAGAAATAGACAGACCCCCATTGTTGTATGGATTTTTGGAAATCCAAAATAACAAATGGCTGTACCAAGTATGCCAATGCTAATTGAGTCACAATGTAACAAATGGTATCATAAATGATTTTGGTCCCCTTTGGAGTGATACCATCGTTTTGTAAAAAGATTGGTCTGAAATTACGTCTGTAAATCTTACCACAGGTTTGTAACAAGGCACCAGTAGCAAAACTTAAATAATAACCAGGTCTAGTACCATGCCAAAATGCAGATGTTAAAAAAGTGAACAAAGTACTCTTGAAACCAGGTTTTTTACCTTTTGATGCAACTCTTAAATAGACATAGTTTTTTAACCATTTATTGGTGTTTTGATTCCAAGCTTCAAGGGCAACGTGAATATTTTGTGAAGTTTCAAATCCATAAATATCGATATTCTGAACACGGTCCCATTTGATTGTCTTGGTTTCTTTATCATACCCATTATATCCTAGGCCTGCTAAAATACATGATGCTTCGGATAACGTCCAAGCTGCATAATATTTGAGTCTGTATGTAAATGCCAAAATATAGACATAACCCAATTTGAAGAAAATATTGCTATTGGTGAACCAAGGAGTGAAGGTGAATTCAACTGAAAAATATTCACCACTTTTTTGCCATATCAATAACCAGCCAACAGCTTGTAAAGAGCGATAAAAGGAAACTCTTCCTGATTTTGGAATATTTCTCTTTCTTTTCTTACCTGGTTTCTTACTTTCTGGTAGATCGGTAAACATCTTTGAATCCAACCAGTTGGCAAAATCGATATAATCAAAAGAAGGACCGGTCAATAGTGATGGGTAAAAAAATGCAAAACTCAAGAAACTCAATAATGAAGGGTGCGTTTTAACAGCTTTAGCCCTTTGGAAAGTGGACAATTCTGACTCTGGTTTTCTACCATCATGAATATTCCAGGCAAATCCGGTAAGCTTCATACAAAGAACCATTTGAGCACCAGTGATATCAAGTTTGGTTCCATCATACTCATTGACGAATTGTAGGTAAAAATGGTTCATAGCCAAGTGACCCATAACGAATGCAAAATTAATGAATGGCATAAATTCCGATTTTAAATACTTTGAGATCAAATAGGTGAACATTGTACTGATCAGTAAAGTACGGAATCCACTAACCAAGGACATGATACCAAACAAATAGAAACTGGAACAACAGATGATATAGACATTCTTAAGCGTGATGTTTTTATCTGGTAATCTCTTTAGAATCGCGTTCAATGGGAACGACCCAAAAAGACAAATTGCGAGCTTCAAGGTAGCCTCATCGATCCCAATGGCTTCAGCCCAGAGGTCGATCTGATGGGATATAGGATTAATCATATTCTCTACCGCCAGCACTCTGCCAACTCTCAGCGTTCAGGTCGCCTGAAAAGCACCCAAAAAAGCTCAATTGTTGAGCATTGTTGAGAATTGAGTCAAAAAGACCCAAACGATGAGCCGGATCTCGATTTTCTCATCCGGATTACGTCACCGTGTTTTTTGGCGAATTCCGACTCAGCGAACCACCAACAAGTAAAAGCAATACACACAATATTATATAAAGGATTACGATGGCCATGCTTTTGTTGAGCATACTTTTTGAAGGTGTTTGAAGTCCATCTGAGTAAAGATTAATACAGGTCAGGTTTAACAATGAAGAGCTTTACATCCATGAAAAGCCATCGTGTACCAAGTGGCGCCTTGAGGTCTTTGGGATCAAGGCTATTTTCATCAGCTTCCTCAGCTTGGAAAAGACAACATGATGCCACTGCTGTCGTATTTATGAACATGGGTGGTCCATCAACCGTTCCAGAAGTCCATGATTTCTTATACAAATTGTTCGCCGATGGTGATTTGATCGATTTGGGTGTCGGGAGACTACAAAGATTAGCTGCCAAATTCATATCTTATAGACGTACCCCAAAGATTTCAAAATACTATCAAGAGATTGGTGGTGGTTCACCAATTTTGAAATGGTCTCAACATCAAGCTGCTGAAACTTGTAAAATATTGGATAAAACAAACCCGGAAACTGCACCACATAAGCCATACGTTGCCTTCCGTTATGCTCATCCGTACACCGAGGAAACCCTTCAAAAATTGCTAGATGATGGAATCACCAGAGCAGTCGCCTTTTCGCAATACCCACAATTCAGTTATTCAACTTCAGGTAGTTCGATCAATGAACTATGGAGACAAACCCAAAAATTGGATCCGCAAAGAAAAATCGAATGGACTTCAATCGATAGATGGCCAGATCACCCGGGTCTAGTGAAGGCATTTGCAGGTAACATTAGAGACAAACTTGCTCAATTCCCAGAATCTATTAGAGATAAAGTGAAGATTTTATTTTCTGCACATTCATTACCAATGGATGTTGTTAACAGTGGTGATGCTTATCCAGCAGAAGTCGCTGCAACTTCTTATGCCGTTATGAAAGAATTGAAATTTAGTAATCCATATAGAGTGGTTTGGCAATCACAAGTTGGTCCTAAGCCATGGTTAGGTGCACAAACCGCCAAACTTGTTGAGAGAATTGAGTCTGATTCTGAAGGTATCGTTTTGGTTCCTATTGCATTCACATCTGATCATATTGAAACTTTGCATGAAATTGATATAGAACTAATTGGTGAATCTAAATATAAAGATATAATCAAAAGAGCCGATTCCCTTAATGGTAACGAAACTTTCATTGAAGGTTTAGCTGAAATTGTTGGTGATCATCTGAAGTCTGATGAATTGTTCTCTAATCAATTACCATTTGATTGTCAATTGGGTGTTGGAAGAGACGTTTTCAAGCATCCTTCAGAATTATTTGGTGATCATTACAAACCTGAATAAAGCATAGAGTTAGAAGAAATAATTTAATTTATTCATGTATATATATATATATCGTAAAATAGAATGTTTTTCATCAACAAATCGACATCATGTACGGGCTGCAACCATTGTGTAACCAGTTTCTAAAATTTGAGTAATGGTATCATTCTTTATTGGAAGTGTACTCAAAACAAATGCAACATCATTCCATTGTTTTTCATTTTCAGCCTTGGAAATTCTTTGAACTAGTTTATCACTTAGTTGTTTTTGATGTCTTTCCTTTTCGATGAATGATAATAAGAACTTGATGATACGTTTCATAGCTTCTTTTCCTAATTCTTCGTCATTCGATAATCCACTAAAGATATCAATAAACCCATTATAAATTGCATTATCTTTGGTAGCAAGTTCTGTGAAGAAAAGCTTACACATATCACTAATACCTTGATCTTCGTCTTCCAAACATTTGGCCATCTGTGATAACTGACCTTTAACTTTGACTTGACCAGCTAAAATCAAGAATGTGATTGTCATCAAACAAGTCCTCTTAACCATCAATTCATCATCATGTAGACGACGGTATAAGAAGTCTGTATTTTCATCAACAAGATTATTGAAACAAACAGCCATATCACCGAGTCCAAGAACAGCATTAGAACGAATGATTGGATCCTCAGAACGTTCCATAATGGTGATTAAAAGAGCCAAGTTATCCTCACAGTATTTGGATGAAACACACATCAATTTCTCCATACATAAAACAGCAGATCTTTGTAGTATCTTGTTGTCATATTTGAGGTTATTTGAACAGATCTCTTTAACAAGTGGACCAAACTTGGCCAATAAAGAATTCTCACCATACAAAATTTCCTTTTCCTTTATGAAAGCAACAGCATCGGCGAAATCATCTTCTGAAGTACCACCAATCATCTCAAGCTCATTAGCATCTTCATCCTTTTTGGCACCTTTTGCTTTTGTGATTTCGGCTTCAATTTTCTTCTTCTTAAATTGAGCCTCGAGAACTTCAAGATGAACAATCACCTTTACAGCAACATGGCCGACAATAAATAATAATTGTGATAGAGAGACAACTTGTGATTGACCTTTATCTAGTGTGCCAAATGTCTGTTTGGTCTTTATCTTAATTATGTCCGTGGCGGCTTCTTCAGGTTTGCTTGAAATGTTGAAAATGGTGTTTATAGCTTGTTCAGCAACACTATAATACTCACTATTGGAATTATATCCCACCAATAAAGAGGCCAATTTTTCAATGGCTTCTTTCTCTCTAGGTACTTTGTGTGAGGAAAGTTTTTTATCATTTGGTATAACTCTGTATAGCGCAATGCATGAATATTTGGCCAAAACTAAATCATCTTTACCCTTTGGACCCAATCCAATGTTCAATAATGCATCAATACCTTTCATTGAAATTTCAAAATCCGACAATGCAAGCATACCTAGCACAATAATAGAGCCTCGACGTTGTTTTTTGGAAAAAGTTTGGTTTTGGAAACTATAGATTTGCCATAGAACCTTTATCACTGTGTCATTAATCAAAGAAGATTCATACATTAGCCCTAGTAATTTCTCGAGGGATGCTAATTCAGGAACTGTTGCTGAATAGGTCAACGATATCAAGTTTTTGGCAATTAATGCTGCTTTTTCTAACTCAGAAGCTTCATCTGGTGCCAGTAAGAACAAATTCTTATAACATTCTACCAAATGATTGGCAACATTCATTCCTTCATCATTATTACTTTTCATCCAAACAAGATGCAACATACGACGAATACCAGTCCCGACGTTTTCAATGAAATAAGCATCGGCAAGGACAAAGAAATCCATGGTTTCAATGACCTCATTCTTGTTCTTTGAGTATAACAATTGAGCTGCAACATCAACACCATGATGGATTAATTTGATAAAATTTATAGCATCTTCATAATATTTAATAGTCAATTTAATCTTGAAAATAGCGTTTGAATCACTTTCCCTTTCAATTCTTGAAGCTGGTTCATCTTCTTCTGCATCAGAATCCTGTTCCAAGTTACGTTCAACCACTGCTTCAGTTGTGTCAGCTGGTTCCAGAGCTTTGAGTTCTTTCTCTGCTTCACTCAATCTTTTCTCCCACACAGAAAGTGTAAGCTGGGTGCCATGTAGAGCCCCAAATGGATGAGTCAACACTAAGCGAGACATTAATTTAACTGCATTACGTCTCACTAAGGAGCTCTTATCTTCCAAGCTTCTCACTGCAATTTCAACAAAAGATTGACGATATTTCGTGAACTTGGCATCCACTTCGAATAGTTTCAAAATGGATTGGATTGCCTTGGTTCTAACATATGGATTTTGATCCAATATTCTTTCTATCAATAGATCCAGCAAGCCTGATGCTTGATTTCTATAGCGTTCTAATTCATCTTCATCTTTACTTATTTCAATCACAATGTTACCGCAAGCCTCCACGACGGCGCATCTTAAAGTATAAGAACTATTGTTCAACAATTGAGACACAAGTGTCATTTGCTTGAGCAAAATTCTTGGAATCAATTCAGAGACTTTAACAATGAATAGGGAAATTTGCTTCGGCCCATTATTATCATTACTATTGAATTCTTTATTACTAACTTCTCTCAAGACATCTTCAGTAAGCTGAAAGTGATCATATTGATCATTCAAAATCTGCAACAATTCAGCCATCATAGAGTTCAAATGACTGAAATAAGTCAAGTTTTGAACAATGGCACTTTGTGCTGCTGATCCATGGCCATGTAATTTGACCGCCATGGCGATAACTTTGAACATGTACATCTTCACACCAGTGACCTTGACCCTTGGCTCATTTTCCATTAGTATATAAATTGGTCTAGTGAATGAACTAATGAAAAGATCTTTTTCTGGGGTTGTAGTGAATAATTTCGATAGATGTAGTTTGAAGACGGCGCAAATTGAATCCATTATATTTTCTAATTGGGTGCAGTTATTCTTGAAAACATCTAAAGCTTGAGTGGTGACTTTCTTTGAGTTTGTGTTTGAGGAGGGCATATGCTCAAGCCCCAAGTAGGTCAAAAGACAGTGTGTAAGGTATGCAAAGGCTTCCAAATATTGTTTGTGTATAGGGAACAGATCGGTTTCACCAGCGTCAATTATACTTGAAGTATTTTCAGATTGATTGTGTATACTTGAAGTAACCAGATAAATGACTTGTTTCTGCTCTTTCTTGTTTAAAGATGGGTAGGCGTGTACGAGTTCTTCCAAAGCTTCATATACTGACGAATCACTGATCGCTTCTGAACTAACAGCTAGAGAACCAGTAACTCTATCCAAAAGATCTTCTGCGTTACCGGTTTCAAAAGAGTCCTTGGCGGCCTCTTGAAACGATGTCAACGACTCAGATAGGTTGAAGTTCATATTTGGGCTCACTATGGTCTTTGGTTCAGAGCTTTAACACTGAAGTATCAAAGTGACACGAAAGTCGATGTTTATGTTTTTTCTTTGAAGATTAAAATCGAAATCAAAACAAAGAAAATCTTGTTTCCCTGACAACAATAGTGGTCGATTATGGTGTTCGGATGTAAGACGTAAGATATATACGCTACTGCACTGAACTTTCAATTAAAGAACAAAAACATAGAATTTAAAGCATTTGAACAAAAAAGGGAGAACTGCTATATAAAAATCATTTGGTATTAAACCTTACTTTGGCTTGCATTTGAAAAATCATCTTGACTTGGGTCATCATTCGAAGTGAAAAAACTTTGGTTTCTTTTTTGTGTATGGGCATACATCTCTTTTCTTCTAAAGTACCATCTTGAGTAGTATGGTAGACCTAGTTCTAAGATGATTGCAAATATCAAAAGTGCAAAAGCTAGCCAGACAATGGCAAAATATTTTCCTCCAAATTTTGCAGTGATACCATACGTATTTTGATTATCATTGAAACTATCAACCATTTTTCTAACTGGTACCTGACTAACAACGTTTGATATGAGCAAAGATATGAAGCAGGAGAGCCTGATCGACTCGGTATGTTTTATCTCAAAAACACTCAAGATAATTCCAATGCCAATAAGAACAACAGCGATTACTAAAAATGCATTTGCAACTCCAGACACACCTTGCTTGATGTTTGTGTCATTAGGCAACTGGATATCATCAGACTGGACTTCAGAGCCGGAAACGTGATTTGAGATCTCTCTGGCGATAAAATAGCGAGGATTCAAGGTTGAATCTTTCCCATATTTACCACAATTTTCTGGCTTGAACTGATCGTTATCCTTGCTTCCAATACATGTCGTCCATAATGAATACCTTTGGACATAATTCCCACTTTTCCAGTTTGACCCCACAGACTCTGAAGGTAGAATTTGTTCCCAATTGGCATTCGACGCATCAACTTCAGCCATGTACATTCCTTCCAATGAGCTCGAACTGTCTCCGAGACCGCCCAATGCCAAAATCAAAAGAACGAAGCATGCTGCATATGGGAACAAACATGACAATGAACCTGGATGTTCCGTTTCCCTTCTTTTTATATCATAAAATGGCATAATGTATTTGGACTAATGATTTATCAATTAAAAATGATTAGCTATGAATCATAAGCGACTTCGTTGAGCTTCACCACACTTCAGAAGAGGTTCCTCATCTCCATATTTATACAAAGGGTACAGAATTATTTTTTTATGTGGCTATCTGCGGATCTTTCAGAATCACGGTAATGTCACTTTTCCTTACGCTCGGTCCGATTACATAATAAGGCCGAATCCTTGATTAACCGTTGACGCTTTACGTAACCACTACCGTCTAAGGATATAGCGAGAAACGTCATTATTTATTGTCTATTCACTCTCTTTGTGGATATGGATATGCCGATGGGTCTTGATTAGCAACACCTTGAGTCTCCTGTGTCTTTGGAGGTGCAGCACTATAGTACCCTTCGTTATTAGGACCCTGGGTCTCATTGTAATAGTTTTGGTTGTTTCCTTGCTCATAAGCTGTTCTCTCACTTCCAGCTTCATTCGTTTGATGGCCCTCGCTCAGCTTAGTTCTGTCTCTTTCTGGATCATAAATTGGTTGTGAATCTCTCGAATTGTAACCCCCAAAGTTCGAGTGATCCATCCCAACAGAAAATATCAGGAGACCAAACGCAGCCCAAATCAAAGATAAGAATCTATTCCCGCGAACTGCACTAACTCCATATTGACTATAGTTGTTGTTGAAAGAATTCACCATTCTTTTAGCTAAAACATGAACCATGATGTTTGAAACAAACAGAAAGACGATTGCAATCACTTTGGGGATATAACTAAATGGCGCTCTTAACAGATTGGCAATAACTGCAATACCAGCCAAGATAGCTGCAAACAAAATCAAAAATATGATCGTAGTTCCCTTCAATGTGGAGATGAATGCACCTTTAGGCAAACTAATACTGCTTTCTGAGACAGATGAAGAAGTTCCCATGGAGTTGACGTCCTTAGCAATGGCATACTTTGCATTCAGAGCTTTGGTATACTTGACTGAATATTTGCTAATAGCACTAAACCCACCATTTCCAGAAGAGCCTCTCATATTGTTCCAGAGCCCCAATCTTCTTAGTGATAAAGAACTACTCAAGCCTGAAGTGGAAGATCCATAGTTTGGCAATATGCGACTCCATCTAGCTTGATTAAAATTTAGTTCAGCAACAAATACGTTTTTGATAGTGGAGACTTTAGAACACAATCCACCTAACGCACAACATAAAAGTATCAAAGCTGCAAGGGCTGAAAGCAATGACCATAATGAGCCAGGATTGTATCTTTCACGCTGGAAGATTCTATTAGGAGACCACATTTTTACGTATTGCAGTTCATATCAAGATTCACCACGTTACAGAGTAATGTATTTGGAAATCATTGGTTTTCAAATATGAAACGCTCTTGAAACGCTCAATTGCTGAAATGTTAGTTGATGAGCACCAAGCTCAAAACTAAGAGGTCTAGAAATAACAAGTACACGACTCCAAGAGATTTTAAAAGGTTTGTATGTTGAAAGCAACCATTCTCACAAGGTGAAATTTGCAATGTGTGTACCGTACCCCAGACTAATTTTTTTAGCTGATGTAACCGATAATTCTGACAGCTGCTGCATCACGATTCACTTGCTACAATAGAAAAGTTCAAGCAATTATAAATATTCATATATTATGTGATATAATATGGTTATAGTGCCAGTGTCTTAGGATTTTCAACTTCGGTTTGCAAAATTCTCAAGAGGAGGCATCTCTGGCATTGACAGAGTTAAAAGACGGAGGTTTTGGCAGTTTGGCTGTTCGTGGTCATTCGTAGTAGTGGAACAAGACTATAAAATGCTTAACCATGGTGCCCTATGATTTGTACAATACATAACAATAAATCAACGATTTTGAAGAAAATTGAATATATTAATCATTTATAATTTACTTTTGAATAAAATTTTACACCTCTTAGACTTTTCCCTCACTTCAAAATGTTCTATTATTTAAAACATTAATTTTAACATTTTTCCACAACAGGTTTCTCATCCAAGTATTGCTAAAATAAGCAATATTTGGAGTTCTTAGCCTCTAGAACTAATAATATGAGGATTTTACTTTCGTTAAAGTACTAAATTAAGAAAGCAACAATTAGATCACGTGACACGCACTATTTTGACAAAATTAAAAAGTATTTTTCAACTTTCAACAAAAGCTCGCGTGGCGTAATGGCAACGCGTCTGACTTCTAATCAGAAGATTCTGGGTTCGACCCCCAGCGTGAGTGCTTTTCTGTTTATTTTTTTGGCGAATTTTTTTTTTTAGCTGCTCATAATGTTGATACGTGTATTGGATAAAGTTCACTCCAAATCCAATGTGCTATTTTTTTGTGTTATTCAGACATGTTTCGGATAAATGGTGGCTAAATTATTCATGTGAGGTGTGATATTCATCATGAAAACCATACCAAATGAAGTCCGAAGCTTTTTGAAAAACAAATATATCGAGTCAATATTCAATGAATTTGACTATCGTGATCTTTCACTACAGCCATAGATTTTTCAATCTTCGTGAGGCTGATAAGATTTGGTAAAAACCACTACAGTATGGATTGTTAACCTCGATGCATTAATCATATATTCGTGGTATAAATTTCTTTCCTCAATCTTTAAGTTTGGAATAACCTTTGGTTAAAACTTTTTCAACTCCCATTCTCTTCTTTTCAAGACTACTTAGTAAATCTCTAACTGCAATACCTGGTTCTTCTCTTGCTTCTCTAAACCTTATACCACCGTCTGCAGAGGATTGTGAGGTTTTTGGCGCACCTCCAGCAGCCCCACCACCAGTCATCCAACTATATTTCTTCTTCTTACCAGCTGTCATCATTGCAACTGTTGCATTGGTGGCTTTATGTTGTGTTTCTTCTGTTCCTAATTTACCTTGCTCATCTTGGTCTATACCTAAATTCTTTCTCTTTTGTATCCTTTTATCCTCTTGTGCTTTGGAATTAATAGCCAAATCTCTCAAAGCCTTGGATAATTCACTTCTTTTACGTTGTTTAATTGCTCTTCTTCTATGTCTTGATATTATTATGGCATTTGTCAAGATATTCTTCATCCATTCTTCACATGCATATGTCATTAATTGTGTGATTGAATGCTCATTATCAAATGACTGTTTTACACCATTTGCATTTGCAACTTTACCCATAAATATACTTAGTTGCCTAGGATCCAAAAATGGAGTGTTCAGTATTACCGGTTGTTGTGGAATATTTGAATTTTCTTGTGCGTTATAAACGGTAGTTGAAGTTAACAACGCTTCTTCTGCTTTCAAATCAACACCGGCCGATAATAAAGCATCTGATAATTTATCTGGGTCAGCCGGCGCTGTTGGCTTGGTGATTTCTGTGTCATCATTAACCCCTTGCAAAATGGAATTCCCAGAATTGGTGTACGCAGTTGTATTTGGAATTGTTCCCACTGCGATATTAGGGGCAAATTGTTGATTCTGATTTTGATCTTTCACTGGGATTGTACCAGGGGTTGCACCTGGAGTTCCAATTGAATTACTTATGCTTGGGCTATCACCCGGAAGTTCAGGAAGCTCCAAGTTGAACTGACCTGGTGTATTTACAGATGAAACCGGAGCGGAAGCTTGTGAAGTTGTGACCAATGGAATGTCAATCTTCATTGGAGATGAAGAAGAATCTTCAGCAGACTTCGGTATTTCCAAATCATTAATATCAAATGAGCTTAGATTGGAGCCTTCATTTGTGAGCTTTGGCCTTTTGGATTCAGCACTTTCTGGAGCTTCACTCGGTCTTTTTTGTGGTGATGAATTCGATCCTGATTTTGGTGTTTCACTCATTATTATATCGCAGGTTTCGAAACTTTCTCTATACTCCGTTCTTTTAGACACGCAAAAAAATCAGTCCCCAGCTAATACAATGTCAATGTGATTTATCAGTATTCCACAGGAATTGTATGCTTATATATCTCTGAGCAACAAACGAACGATGGCTAGAACAAACTTCAACTCTGGCGATATGTTTCCAACTCTCTGATGTATTAAGTTGTTTGTGGCTATTTTGTTTTCTTTGGGCGCGCGCGGCCAGAGCTGACAAAAACTCACGGGTAACCTCATCGAAAAAAATTTAGTATAATGTATAATCATGAGTATAACTTGATATTTAACTCTTGAACAGGAATTAGGATAAACCTGTTTGAGCTTACAGATACCTGACAGATCAACACAATATAGACACTCAGACATGTCAAACAGACCTAAGCCATTAGTCTTCGAAGGATCCAAGAACTTCCGCCTACGATTGGTTCTGTCAACATTATCAGGAAAGCCAATAAAGATCATAAAGATTCGTCCAGATGACCAACATGTCGGTATTAGGGATGAAGAAGCCTCATTTTTAAGATTGTTAGGACGTGTTACAAATGGGTCACATATCCAAGTCGGTCAAACCGGTACCTCTGTTATCTATTACCCAGGTATTATCACCGGTGGTGAACGTACTCATCCATGTGCACCAACATCTACCAAGCCAGTTGGGTACTATTTGGAACCATTGTTATACTTGGCCCCGTTCTCTAAGGAGAAATTTTCTATCAACTTACAAGGACTTACTGCGTCTAAGGAGGATGCTGGTGTCGAGGCCATCAGATTGGGATTGTTACCAATAATGGAAAAATTTGGTATTAGAGATCCATCACTACACATATTGAAAAGAGGCTCACCTCCAAATGGTGGTGGTGAAGTTCATTTCTTAGTTGATAGTACGGCATTGCAGCCACTCACTATGCATGCCATTGAAACTCCAAAGATATCGGCCATTAGAGGTGTTGCATATTGTACAAGAGTCTCACCTTCAATAGTGAATAGAATGATAGATGCTGCTAGAGCTGTATTGAAACCAATAGGGGTGGAAGTTGATATAACGGCAGATGTTTGGAGAGGTGAGAACTCGGGTAAAAGTCCAGGTTTTGGATTGACTTTAGTCGCTGAGAGTAAAAAAGGTTGGAATTATTTTGCCGAAGATATTGGTGGTGCTGGTGAAGTTCCTGAAGATATTGGGACAAAAGTTGCATATGAATTGATAGAAGAGATTTCCAAATCAGGTGTCGTGGGAAGAGCTCAATTACCTTTGGCCCTTGTATATATGATTTTGGGTAAAGAAGATATTGGTAGATTAAGAATTTCCAGACAACAAATTGATGAAGATTTCATTATCTTATTAAGAGATATAAAGACAATCTTTGGCACTGAAATATATTTGAAAGAAGTTGATGATGATGAAACTGGTGATTTCATAGCCACTGTTAAAGGTACAAACTTTGTGAATCCAAACAAGAAAATGTGAGTTCAATATACACCTTTCTCCCATCATTATTACGGCATTTTATAGATTTTATATACATAATCTTTATTCATAGATTAGGTCAAACCATCACGATTCCTCAATCAACTCTTGATATAGGCATATCTTGTAAACTACTGGCCAGTTGATTCCAATTATTAGAATGAAGCTCACTATACTTCAATTTATCAGCGACCCAATCCTGGAAAATCTTGGTGATCTGATATTGAGTTTCCTGGAATAGAACAAATTCAGATAATATTGTCTCTTTGATCAGCCAGTCTCTATTTGTTTGGTTTTCAATTTCCAATTTGTCCCTACGGATGTTATCTCTATATCTCTCAACATCAACGCCTCTAGCTTCTGCCTTACCATTCAATTCATCTAACTTACCTTGATTAAACTCGACTTTCTTTGTCAGTTGGATGATTTGATTACCACCTAATCTGTCGTATCTTTCAAATAATGCGCTTATGGAATTCAAATAATCACCGAAACCTTTGAAATCCTCCACGATGCCAATTTCAGTATTATGTGATGCATCATTTAAAAGTTGTTTGGAATCTCCTAAATGCTTACCCACTATTTTCAAATTTTCATTGATCGACGGTATATCTGAATTTTCAACAGAATATATAGCCGGGGTAGTTGTTTTGAATTCTTCCAAGATTATCTGAAATCTTTCATTATCCGCAGCGATTTGTTGTGCTCTTTTTTCGAATCTTTCAACAAGTATCGATAACTTATTCCAGCTTTCGTAACATTCTTTAATTTGATCCTTAGCATCGGTCCATAATTTTTTCATTGATATATCCCATAGGTCTAAGAATCTTTGTGTTATTTTAACATCTTTATATTCTTCGGTGGTATCGTAGCTTGCGTGTTTTCTCCAACTCGATAAATCCGTTGGCACAGACAAAAACATCAAAACCAAAGATTCCGATTTCAAAATTGGATGCTTCATTATTTGGTTTATAAATCTTGTTAGTCCTCTCCTTCTTCTCTCTAAGAACAACGGATCTGAATTCGAAGCTAGTCTTTTTGGTGGAAGTTCAGGAATTAATCTAAATGGATATTTCCTCAATAACACCTCTAGTAGCCAAACGAAATCACTGTAGCGTCTAACAACTTTGCGATCATTTGAGGCATCTGTATCAGGCAGTGGTACTAGATGTGCTACTAAGTAGTTGATGTGTTTGAAGAGCAGGCCCTCTTTTTCCGGTATTTCTGATATTGTGATGATGTCTCTTGCCAAAGGGTTGAATGTAGATCTGATAGCGTTTGACCAGGAGAAAAAATCAGCATTGGACTCATCATTTCTCAACCCGTTATGTGATTGAGATCCAGTCAAGGTGGAGGCAGATAGTGGTTCAGCTAGAATTGGATTATCTTGCCAAATACTCTTGTGTAAGTTGTTCTCCTCGCTCTCTGCACCGTTTGATTCTAAGGGGTTGATAGTTGTGGACATTCTGGTGTCTTCAAAGACAGCACGGCCCGTATGGATTGATGCCTCACCACTACCACTCTCGTCATGACCACCATTCGAGTGCCCGTCGTTGTTCTGGTCCAGTTCATCATCGTCTGAAAGTTTTGGCATGTCGTTGTCATCTCTGGACCAAGTGTTTTTAGCACTCGGTAGACTCCAAGGGTCAGAGTCCTCATTAGTTCCAAACAAATCACTGCTCATTGCGACTAATTATATCCAATGGAGACCAGTATAATAGTCCACGAGCAATCAATTAGAACTGTTTTTGTGGTTCCAACTCGTTGTTCTTGATACAAATTTAAAGTAACGTTGTATTATTTGAAAAAGGTTTTGGTTGCAAAATTCTGACACAAGCCTCTACGCGCCAATTTGGCAGATATCAGCATTCTTCATAATGAAGAAATATCAAGATCAACTCTACAGCTTTTGACTCTGTGCAATTGTTTCACTATTTAAAATTAGTTGCCACTGTTGGATCTATGCTATGCTAAACTAATATTACACTATTTGAGTTCTATGCTTGGTTTCTTTGTTGTTTCATGAGCTCTCTTCTAATCTCCAGGGCTCTTCTATCAAACGCTTTGATCACCAATTCACTGACACTTTCCGCAAAAAGAGAGCTGACTCTATTGTACAATGAGCTTTTGAAGTTGAATTTGAGTAGTAGTTCCATATCACACGAATTCTTTCTAGCGTTTGGTGTTATGGTCCATTTCGTGTAAAGATGTTCAAATAGTGAATGTGTGACAGATTCAGCAACAACGATATGTTTTGGCTTACATTGTAAGTCGCATACAAACTCTTCGTCAAATGATTTCCATCCTACTCTGATGCCTGCCTCTGATGGTTCACCAGATTCGTCTCTTTTATTGATGAACGAGCGGGTACAATATGGAACAAATTTCGAGTATTCTGACACATTGGACACAACTTCATAGAATAGTTCTGGTGGGTGGCTAGATGAAAGTTAGCGTCCACTCATATATAGAAGGGTACTGAAAAGGACTCACTTCAAAACTCTTTTAACGACAAATGATTGCTCACCATCCGAACTTTGTAAACTTTTCAATAAACTGAATTGTCTTGAACTGGCACCATGGAACGCTCTCAACGGGCTCAAGTTCTGACGCCTCCTTATAACAAACATATTGTTAATCTCTATAAAAACAGCAAAGTTACCTCAATATACCCAGCTACCAACCGACAAAGGGCTGCTCAGATGTTTCGTTTGGTGACACTTTTAGATCTTCTCGAGAAACTTCGTACAAGATTTGGGAGATTGTTGCTCTAACCAGCCGTTTCCTTATAGGAAAAAGTGGTCCAAGATCTAAAGAATTGATGAAATGTCTTGATATTTCAAACCAACAATAGAAGAAAAAGTTACTACTTTGTTGAAGATGTCGTTCGAGATCAATTGGGCCAAGCTGAACGAGGACAATTCATTGAATGATTCCATCCGGGAGTTTTTAAATGATCAAGTCCAAGGGTTCGCACTCCCGGACTATCTGATGAATATAAGAGTTAGCAAGTTTTCATTGGGCTCAATAGCGCCTGAAATCACCATTAGAAACATTGATAATCCATTTCCCGAGTTTTATGATGAAGATGGTGATGATTCAGAAAAACCGGCTACTGAAAATGGAAGTGAACTGAGAAGTCCTTTGGAAGGCTCTACGCGGAAAGTTGACATTGACAAACGCCATTTTAAGACAATAGATCAAAGCTCAAATATATCAAGATGTGACGATAGTGTATCGTCTCACCTGGAGAGAGTTCATACGAATAAAGAGGAAGTACCCAGTGAGAGTTTGAAGAATGAGGATGTTTCCAATGACATTCAATTCGTGATAGAAGTTGATTATAAAGGTGATATCACCATTGAAATCCAAGTTGATTTGTTATTGAATTACCCATCTCCAGGGTTTATCACACTACCCGTGACGCTCAGAGTGGTTGACTTGGGTATTCATTCCCTTGCTGTCCTGGCACATGTTAGTAAAGTTATTTATTTGACTTTCCTTTGTGATATCAACGATGAGCAGTTTGATGATATAGTGAAGAATCCTACGCTATCGAAAAACAATCGAAATAGAATCGATATAGTGAGAAGCATGAGAATCGAGAGTGAAATCGGTGATATCAAAGGTGAAGGTTCCGCATTAAAGAACGTTGGCAAAGTGGAAAGATTTTTAACCGAGATGATCAGATCGATATTAAGAGATGAGTTAGCATGGCCCGGGTGGATCAGTTTTGATTTCAATGAAGATGATGATGAAAGTGAAGATGAAGATTAAAACGAGGTGCGAGATGGTTCCGATGACGATGGTGGTGAATATAAAAACGGTGGATCGGAGGGGCAGACTGATAACAACGTAGGCCAAAATAGCCAGATACACACATACACATGATGAAAAAACCCGCTAGTACTTGAAGGGGCTTCTTTTTTCGCAGTTTTTTATTCAATGGGTGTTTTCATGGCACCTTACTTTGTAGTGCATACCGGAAAATCTGGCCTGGAATGAGTTGAAGGAGACTGAAGAGTACGGTATGGTTCAGATGTAAAGGGTTCATAAAAAGCGTTGACTAATATTGAGCCAGTAGTAAAGAGGGAGCGACCTCTAGTGCATCGTCATTGCATCGATGTCTCCAAACAAGTGCGTTCCGATCTTGTGTCACTTTGATGGTGGGATATCTAAGCCATTTCTCAGCACAAACAGCACTACACATCGGTGTGCTTTAGCTCTGATCGATCTCTTTGAAGCCATTTTAAGTAGACGACTTCACCGAAACCGGTCTTCAAAGTGGTTTTGTTTTACTGTTTTGCAAGGAATTTTATCTAAAAGATCAGTGTGTGCTTATCGAGTCATCTTGAAGCATGGCGAACCGGCACTCTGTTACACTATGTAGAGGAGGATTGTTATATAAAAGAAGGATATCCATATTTTGTATATCTTTTTAAGTGGTTTGGACGTGAAACATCTGGCAGTTGTCGATTAGTTGATAGCGTTTCTTGTTGGTAGTTGCTGCACAAAGGGTAGAGAACGATACCCCAATACCATTTTTTTGATCGGAAGTGCAATAAAAAAGATAGATATTGCTGAATTTATACTCAAACGGAAAACATCAACAAACTTTGAGGATATACTGTATTGTTATAAGAGCCATATCAAAGGGAACGATGCTGCATATACGGAAACCCTTGACAAACTGTTGCTGCAAGGGCACAATCAACACCACCAGATTGTTCAGCTCATCATCCACAAATGAAAACCCTCAATTAGCAAATGACACCTTAAAAGAGATTCCTGCTCATTATTCGCATTATCAAGTGCTAGGTGTATCTTTTTCTGCTGACGATAAAGAGATCAAGACTGCTTTTAGGAAATTGTCCAAAAAATTTCATCCAGATTTGAATCAAAAAGTATCTCCCAAAAAGAAGAAAACCATGTATAATAACTATTTGAAAATTGTGGAATCTTATGAAGTGTTATCAAGTGGTGATAAGAAAAGGAAGTATGATGGCACGTTGAAAAACCACGGTTCAAACGGGTTTGGAGCTAGAGTGCATAGACATCGTGATTTCTCAGAAAATGAGTTTTATCAAGAACGTAAAAACTATAGTCCGGGAGGCATAAACAGAAGTCGAGGTCGTGTTAATTTTGGTGCAGGTTATAAGGAATGCAATTCCACATATTCAAATTTTGACAAGTTTAGTTCTGCAACTGGTTCGAATTATGATGTTCCACATTTTGATTATGATTCTCATTTAAAGGGAAACCTATCGTTTGAAAGAAGAATGATCAATAAAAGAATAGCAAGACTATACCAAGCGGCAAAGCAAGAAGAGCAAGAGGGAAATGAACGGAATAAAGATAGACGGAAAAAGAGAAGAAATGGAATGCATGATGAAATCCATGAAGTTTTAAATCTGGAAAGAAATTATGATACACATTCAAGACAAAAACCAACAGAGATCAATGCTAAAGCTGCATTTGTTGTTGGAACACTAGGAATATTGGCCGTTGGTGGATTGTTCTTGCACTAGAATCAACAATATATATAAATATTCTAAACTAATGATTATACGACGCACCCCACATAGATATGGAGTAGTAGGCATCTCTTACGACTTTGTTCCCAAATTCACATGTGTGTATAAATAATTGATAAAGGTATGTAAAAAAAGAAATCAAACTTTGTAATAATAATTCAGATAATTGTATGAATGATGATGATCTCAATTGATCAATTGTTTTTTGATTGTAACAGGATGTAAAGAAGTAAATAGAAAAAAAAAAACACAAGACAAAAGGCAGCGCGTAAGCCACCTTTAAAAAAACCATAATTGAATAAATAAAATGTAGAATCATAATAAAAATAAAAGAGACAAAACCATTTGATGAGTGGAAAGTGTATATCAAATCAATGTTTGTTTTGCTTTGGTTTCAAAAACCACCACCCACCAACAGCAGCTAATGCAGCAGCGAAAAAAGTCTTGTCACTCCCAGAGATTTCACCTTCTTGATACTGATAACGTTCTTCAGGCTCGATTCCCGAATAAATATGAGAAACATCAGCTTCATGAGCTTCGATATTTTGTTCTTCAATTTTATTTATTGAACTTTGTTCGAAAATTTTTGTATCTGAACCTTCTGCCTTTGAAACAACTTTTGCATTTGGAACAGTTATGGATTGTTCACTTAGTTGTTTTTCAAGTTTTGTGACTGGGTTTGATGAAGCCTCAGTGGAGATTGAAGGGATTTGAACAATATAATCATCCGAAACCAATTTTGGTTGTGCAATATCAACCGGTTTGATATAGTCAATTGTGGAATTATCACCTTTAGCCTGTGTCGAGGCAGTGGTGGTGAATGATTTGGAAGGATTTGAAGCTGGAAGTTTAGGTAATGGTTTCATTTTATTTGCAGTTTTCAAAGATTTTGAGGCTTTTGTTGTGATCGACCCAACTTGTTTAGTTGTAAAACTTTGTTCATAAGTTGTGATTCTTGAAACTAATTCAGCCTTCTTACCAGAAATTTTCAATCCACGTTTACGACATTCACCTTTCAATCCGTTTAAACTCATGATTGAAAACTCAGAATTCTTGGTATTGAATAATGTAGTGGCATTTTGCTTTGAGCTTTGATGAACCGATCTATTCAAAGTTTGATACCTTGTTTTTAATTGATGATCTGGAATATTAGGAACAACCAAGTTATATTTAGTCGATATCGTTGAGAAATTCTTTGATTGTTGTTTAATTTCATTTTGTACTGTTGATTCCAGTACTCTAAGAGTTGGTAGAGATCTAACGTTTCTGAGCATTTTCAACTTTTGATGACTCTATACTAAGACTTGAGTAGATTGAACAGAAGAGATTAATCGTAACTGCCTCCAGATCTGGTGAAGCTCGTGTTTGTGATTGTTTGTTTGTTTATTTGTTATGATTTGAATAATGAGACAGATCACTTTTTTTTCCTGTATACAAAAACTCTTGATTTTTTTTATAGGGAGTTTAGCTCAAAGGGTCAATAATATCCAACAATAACTTGACAAAACTTTTGTTAATTTAATACTTTGGGAAGTTCAAAATTGTGTCACTTTGGTAGCGAATCTCCAGAAATATATATATAACCCACAGTAACCAATTTCAAGATAAGTGACAGCAATTGAAGACTTTTTCTTATATAATGCAAATAATCCCTTTGTTTACAATTTCCCCAATTCGCCGAATCGCGGGACATTATATAATCCGTTGGTGGGTGCTTACATAACAATTGGGCCATGGGTCCGAAAATATTGAAAGCTATTTACAGATATATATTCACATTGTAATTATAAGGAAATTGGAGGTAATAAATATATAATATATGGTTATAGGTTGTATGAATATGCTGAAGAGTTTAAATTAAATAATCAATGTTTTGAGGGTTTTTTAATTTAATATTGACGAGAAGCTTCTTGACAGGCTTTCAATTGTTGTAGGTAGAAATCACAAATTTGCATGTTACCATCATTGTCACCTAGACATCTGGTGAAGTTTCTAGCATCGACATCACAAACACTACCTTGTTGTTGTTGGGAGTATTGAGTTTGAGCTTGGGCTGGAGGAGCAGCTTGTTGTTGTTCTTGTGGAGCAGAAGATGAACCACCAAACATACCAGTGATACCAGCACCTAAAGTGTGACCAATGGTGGAACCAACAGCAACACCGGCAGCAGTTGAAGCCATTTGTGAGAACAAACCTGGTTGTTGAGGTTGTTGAGTTTGTGGATGTGAGTACGAGTTTGGTTGATGTTGTGGAGCATTGGCTGGAGGAGCAGCGGTGTGAGCTGATCTTGATTGAGTTGGGGCTGGAGCTGAACGAGCAACAGTTGGACGGGAACCACCTCTTTGTCTAGGCATTGTGTGTTGATCTAGTGTTGATTTGTTGTAGAGAGTTCTCTGCTAAAGTTCCTTTTTGATGACAATTTGATTCTGCTCGAGTGGCGGATTTCTTTTAATTTAAACAATTAATTTTTCTGGTGGCCGCAGAATTCCGGGTAAAGAGACCGGTAGGGCCCACGAGCGCTAGACAGAAGGAGTTGGAAGGAGCTGGAAGGAATCCAGTGTAGTCCAGATGGAGTTGAAGGAAAAGGTAGCATGGAAGGTATCCGCTTAGATTACAAGTTGATGTTAAATAAAACGAACGCATGTATATATTGAACTATGAAGAATCTTTATGTAGCCATGGAGATTCTATACACCAGAAAATAAATAAATGGGGAAATTGACGAACTGAAAATTTGTTTCCGGTATATATTCTAAGGGGAAGGAATTTGGAAATTAGAGATTAAGTGAACGATATACCTGAAAAGAGTAGCTTTGTTGTAGCTTTTTTTATTGTTTAATTTTTTCCTCTGAATTTGAAAACTTTGTTTGTGACTGATTGAATATCATGTTTTTCAGTGGAATCATTTGGTAAGATTGAATCAGATTCTAAATCCCCATCAACATCTTCATGAGGAGTAACACCCAATTTTTCAGCTTCATCTCTTGTGAAGGTATGATAAATATCGTATTCGTCAATTTCACCAATACCTGGAGGTGGGAAGACCAAATTAATCAAATAATGAACAATGAATGAGATTGGGTAACCAACAATGAATGAAATGTAAAAAATCTTGATGGCACCGGTTGGAACATTCGTCATGCTTGGGTTTACAGATGGGAACCCAACAATACCTGGAACAAACCCACAAATCCATGAGGCATAAGCTCTCCAATTAATACCACGAGTGAACCAATAGATTGAATCCTTATCAGCTCTAAATAAATCTGATAATTTTAATTTTTGCTTTCTGATCAAGAAATAATCACAGGTAAACACACCAATCATTGGACCAAAGAAACAACCATAAGATCCCAACACATTTGTGAAAACAGATGCATTGGCAACGATTTGCCATGGTTGAATCACAATGGAAATGATCATAATGATATAAGCACCTCTTCTAATGTTGATCCATTTTGGTGCGATGGCAACAAGATCAATACCACCAGAAACACCATTATCAATAACGTTCAACCCCAAATTACTAACAAAGAACCCCAATGATCCGAAAAATGCAGCACAACGACTTCTAGCGTTATAAGTGGTTAACCATTGTTCGATAATGTTTGGAGGATTCCATAAACCTAATTCTGTAACATCACCATAAACTTGAGCTGTGGCTGAGGTACCCAAAATACCAAATAATGGCACAACAGTTCCAAACAATAAGATAGCAATTGCCTGACCCCAAATTTGCTTTCCAGGTTTTTGAGCAAATCTTGAGAAATCTGGTTGATTTGCTAGACCAACGGCAAAGGCATTAATAACAACGTTAATACCGTGCATAAAACTCATACCTAACTCAGCACCAGCTTTAGCGGTTGCCTTTGTATGTAATAATTCACCGGCACCATGGGCATGAACCATACAACCGATTGAGACACCAAACACGGTGAAGAATGCAATACCACAAACAAATTTGAAAGGTTTGTTGAATTTTTCAGGTGGGATATATAAGAATGGGATAGAAATAACATGGAAAATAACAAACCCTGTAAATTGCTTTGTAGTCATTGGTAAACTATCTGGGAAATGGTTTGGTAATCTATTGAAAGTTGGAAAAATACTTGATAATAGAGTTGAAATCAACTGAGCACAAGTAAATGACTGGACTGAGTACCAAACACAACACAAAACGATTCTTTGAGCCAAGGCCAAGAATGAACCAAACATACCAAATGTGAATCTTGAATACACAGGATAACCAACGTGCCAAACTGCACCAGCCCAACCATGAGATAAAGCGATAGCAAAAATGATAATTTTAGCCAATATCACACATATCATAGATTGCCATACGTTTAAACCCAAGGCTAACAATGAAGAACACGATTGCCATGAAGTAATACTTATTGCCATAACGTTCCAGAACCCCAAGAAGTCGATATGACCCCAAGTTCTTCTTGCTGGCGGTAGACAAATAACATCTGGAGATTTCCAATTATCTGTTTGCACAGTATCGGAGTCTTTAATCTTTATTTTATTTAAAAACCCTTTAAACGCCATCGTAAATAATATTTTCCTCGAGTTACTTATGTCTTATGGATGAAGGCAAAGAACACACACGAAAACAACGGGTAGTTTGTTATCTGAGATTTCAGTTTCTTGAAATAGGGAGATCTCAACGATAATATAAACTCGTCGATGAGAAACTAGTTTCAGGGATCAAACTATTAAAATTCCCAAAGCGTAACTTGATGATATAATAAGAGGTGGCAGTTGTAGAAAGTTTAGGAAAAATGCTTCTGTTGAGGGTATTAAATATGCTGAATGTGTTAAATTGTTTGTCAAGATCTTTTGGCTTGAGGCTCTTAACTTTGGGTTTTGGTAGAGACAGTGATGTCAAATTTTGATAAAAATTTCTTAGCGAATTGGAGAAATTGCTGCAAGAGTCCAAAGACTGTTGATCTAGGACTGATATTCGCTGTATTGTGCCAGGATTCTTTAGATCTGATTGGCTACAGAGACCATACACGGGTCGTATTTTGTCCCAGGCAGACCTGGTTAGAGAGCTGGTGTCGTGATAAACAGTGGGAAACAGTGGTACGGGAGTCCTTAGCTGTAGCTCCCAACGAAACGAGGTGGACGATCCTTTTGACAAAAGGCCTTTTAATCATATATACCACATTTGTCTTTACGATCGATTAGTTTATATATGGGATCGTGTCTTCATGTGCTGCTTGTGGTTGTCTTTTCATATATTCAGGTATATGCTTCATCTTTAACCATCGTGTTTCGTCTGTGCTTATTTGACAACCGTTAGCAGATCGAGTTCATGTTGATCCACTTTATGTAACGGCTGTTAACAGTTTTGTTGTTAATTGGTCTTTGTTTCAGTCACAGTGTCAAACGTTCAACATTAAACATGTGAGAGATAATAGCAATCAAGGCATGCACTTTCAAGCTCTGTCCCACTGTCAAAGAAAAAGACCATGTCCTTGGATAAGCTCCAGCCATTGGATTGGATCGTTCCCACTTCTGACTCTGGAGTATCTGTCGGTTTTGAGGCTTGATTTCAGCATTTTAATTGGCTTTCCTGTGGCTTCAACAGCGGCCGGAAAAAAAAAACACTAGTTCGTTGTAGATCTGGACAATAGCGAGATCGTGATTTCCTTTCAAAAAGTCATCGTAGACTTGTCAATTTGGTCTGTGGATTAGCAAACTTCATTCGACATCCAAGTCTTCTCGCTAGATGAGAACAATGGCATGATTCTAGTGCTTCAACGATACACGTTGAATTGTATCGATGTCAAGTTTTTCCGGAACTCACAGTTTGATTCATTTTCTGAACAAGTCACCATTGACGTGCGTAAATAGCCTGAGACTACACATTCAAATCGGTTCTTACTGACATACATCCAGATTTCAAGCCTCTCTAGTCCACATGTTTTTAATACCAAGGGTTTTGGAACTACGCTAATTGATTCGTGGATATTATTGCACTTTTTGATAACTCGATTAGCCTTCAGGCTTTCCGAGGACTAATGAATTGTCCCATACTTTATGGGGCACCCAGATTTTTCATTACCAAATAATGATTAAGCAGCCATTCTCAAATATCTATTAAAGCCTTGAACGATCAAACTTTAATTCAAGGCAGCTATAGACGTTTCTCATTCCACGAATAATCATAGTGTATATTCCAGTATTCAACATTCAACGTGTATACTGAGATTTTTTATTCAACTGACAACCGTCAGTATTCAACATGCAACCGACAACCGTACCAGTTGAATATTTTTTACAGTAGTTTGGCAAGCTCAATTCCCAACTATCAAGTCATAATCATGTCAACTGATTCATGGGTCAAGATTTAGAGCCTGACAGGTCAAGCAGTGTTTCAAAGGTTTTGAGGTCTATAGTTCTATGAAAATGTTTAAACGCTTAAACGCTCAAACCCTGATGAACTCAAATGTTTTAGATTGTTATTCTATGTGTCAGCACTAAAATCTCGTACGATTGTTCGATTAAACCACCAATAAACCGTTCGGATTGATCGAATCATTCTCAATTGAGGTTGCTACTGGATGATTTGTTTGATTCAAACTCAATTCATCAATAGGGTTCTCAGCTTCTCATTCGTTCAACTTCTATTTATCTGAACTCAGGCGTTTCATTTTCCCACGCGGAATGGACCAATTGTCAATCAAGTAGTACCGTCAAAGCCGGGGATGTATGAAAACGAAGACGTTCGATAGGGTTGACAAGTGTATTTGATAAAGTGAACTTTTTATGGCAAATCCTTAATCATCTCTTTACATGTAGTCAAGAGTTGTCAACTCCACGTTTACGTGGAAACTGTAGCCCCAACTCACCTATCTGCCTTCTTCAAGCCTTGACGATATCCTTTACAGGAGGATAGTTTTGCGAAACATACAACCTTGAGCCTTTTGATGCTGGTGAAACTGGACAATCAATTACAGTGTTTGTATAACTATAGCTGAGTTCAAAAGCCACAAAAATTGAATTAATTAGTGTATATACCCAGTTTCTTGGGAGTCTGTTGGGAATTGGTGGAATAAGAGGACTTCACCGTTTTAGGTATGTAATCCGAAGATATAACCGAGCGCCGACCTCCATTCGGAGCGGTCCCAAAACGGGGATTCACCGTTATATTCTTTTGTGTCTGAAAAACATTTTAACGAACAATCAACACTTTTTGAAAAGATGTGATAAGGTTGAAATGAAGATCGTTCCAAATCTTTGACAAGCAGTTTAAAATTCAAATTTTGGAAAAGCTAGACATCGGTTCGATAACCCGCTCATACCCGACTTTACTCAAGTTTGCCAATTGAAATGGTAGAAATGTAGATAGCACGAAATCCCGAAACCTTTGCGTCTTGCACGCTGCTACAAACTGGAATATTGCATGAAAACCCAGGGAATCAGGACTCAGGCCTCAGATCTCTAGCTCTGGAATCAAATTCGACTCAAGATGATCATCAATCAGTTCGACTACTGTGTTTGGTGATTTTGGAAATTGCTGTAGTGGAGAGATCTACTTCTTTGCAACAGGGAAGAATGAATATCGAACATCCTCAAATTTCAAATTTTTGATATTGGTTACAAATCGTGGAACGACACGATACGAATGGTTTGATTTGAGTTTCGGCTGGAACTAAATTTAGATCTGAGAATCGTGAGTTTTCGGATTCGGGGGTTTTGACTTCAAGATTCACACCAATGACTGGATAAAAGTTTGAGCTATGTATCGTTAATTAAAAGCTCGTTTTATGAAGTTATTGACTTGTAGCCATTAATGAGTTAAGGACCTGGAAATTCAATGGGAAAGATGAGCTCGTACGTAGGCGAATTTGCGGAGAATTTTAAAGATTATCGGAAAAGCTGTCCAATATTATAAAATTGTGTAACCTGCTAAACTATATCAATTCAAATAGGGTTTGACATGGTTCAAAAGTTGATTGTATAGTTATTGCTTAAGACCCTTGTTTCTTGAAGGTTGGTATATTGTTCAAGTGCTGTACCGTCTTGTGTAAAGAGTATAATACACAGGTCGCTTTTCTCCGGCGAGCACAATGTATGGTATACCATAAACTCATAAATTGTGTAACATACCATGGCGTTGTCTATAATTTTGAGTCAAAATCCAGGACACACTGTAATGAGAACTCGAAAAGTTTGCTTAAATTTGTGCCAAAAAAAGCGGAACTGGAATTTCCCGCAACTAGGTGAATTTCTTATTTGCTGCTATTTTAAAAACCAGGCCATTATGGATATGGCGTGTACACACCTATACGTCTGGCTAATGAACGACATTAGGCGAGAAATGGAAATTAACATTCAAATTTTTGAGATCCCAGTCCACCGTTGGCTCATCGACGCATATTGCGGCCTGCGGTACTTGCACCCCCATAAAGATTCCTCGGTGCCTTCTGTCTAACGTTCATGTACCTGTGAACAATATGATAATGGCTATAAAATCAAGTGTATATCCGCAATTTGACTTCGTGCGTCGAAATTGGCACTCTTGTATATATACGTTATCGAATCCACTAGCTTGATCTTGACCCTTGATTCTTGAATATTTTGCTATTTCGCGAGATTCAAGCCGTTTGAGCATAGATCTAGACGTTACACAGGCATCAACTCCACCACAACAACCTTTCAAACTTTAAAACTATCGCTTGTTTAAAAGCCATCTACATATCCCGGCATCTTCTGTTGATATATATTGGTCCATCACTGGATAAAAAATAATCACTGTTGTGATAATAAATTCGTTGTAAAAGTTCGGAAGACGTTTTTTACACTTTCAAGATAATTTTTAGGCCGCCGCTATTTAAAATTTACAAAGAAGAAATTCAGTTAACAACATCGGATATTATCAAATCAAGTTAAGATCCATCAAGGGGAAAAAAGTATTGACGCAACATTGATAAACAGGATTAATCAAAAATTATAAAACTGTTGAGATATCCCCTTTGTTGTTGAAACCATCATCCACCAACTATCTCACATTTCAAAGACTCATCCATCCAGAGTTCTTAGCGAGCTGAGCATATCAGATCAATCACCTTTCGCGAAGTGCGGATTTGCCCATAAAAGCATCCACAATTAACACACTACTATTAATATGACAGTCTCGGAAGCATCTACGAATCCAGTGCAAGAGATTCTTAATATCAAGCAATTTGAATCAATAATACAGAATGAAGAGCTGGTCGTGCTAGATTTTTACTCTACGCAGTGCCCACCATGTGTGGTAAGTAAAATTTGGATTTTTTGGAAAGCATCATAGGTGTTGGGAATTGCAATTTCAGAGGAAAAGAAGAAATTTCACCACCTTGATGAGCTGATTTTAAAGCATATGACTTACCGAATGATGAAAGATCAAGAGACTTGGATTTACTAACATTAGATTTTTATAGGTTGTTGCACCACTCTACCAACAATTAGCTGAGAAATACCCAAATGCCAAATTTTACAAAGTAAGTTGAGAAAACACCAGCACGCGTTGCCACAAATTGAACAAGGAACTAACAGACGATCTCTAGATAAATGGTTTACAACCAGAAGGAGCTATAGTACAAAAGTCCATTGATGTTGTTTGGTGGCCTACTTTTGTCATCTTCAAGAGTGGGAAAGAAGTATGGAGAGTCAAGATCCCAAACCCTCCACAACAACACCCTACTAGAGAATTAGAAGAGGAATTGAAGAAGGTGTATTCTAGTTGAACAAGAGGAGGAAGAACAAGAGAAGGAGGGAAAGAACGAGATTTGACAGAACCTCAAATCACTAGGAGAATTACGAGCATTAAGACGTCAGCGTCCCTAATTTATTACCATATTAATCTGAAACATTGTACTCTTCGAACGTAGTTAGTACCAGTAAGTCGGCTAGTCACAGCAAATCAGATCATTTTAATCATTTTTTAGTACTTTTGTTAGCAGCTTTTGGTTTTTTTTTCGCGCCCATCAACAAAAATTTATGGCGGCCTGGAAACTATCAAGAAAGTTTTGAAAAACCCAAGCGCTAGATAAAGCATTACGCCAAAACATCAAAACAAAGCTAAAAAGCATCGGGTTGCTGGTCAAGTTCAACGCTAATTATCCATAGCTATTTATCCCAAGGCTAACCGCTATAGAGATGTCAACGCCTCAGGCAAAACCGAGCGGAAAGAAATCACACGCCTGTGGTCCTTGTAGAAGGTTAAAAAGAAAATGTGACCTCCAAATACCCTGTGGAACTTGCAAGTCTGGAAGAAACACAAAGATTGATGAATGTCTTGCTAATCCTGCTAGGCCTTTGAACAATATTCAAGAATTGATCGCTCCCAATTTGAAGTTTGGAAGAATACAGAAAAGGCCTTCTTCAGCTCAGATTTCTGCAAATTCAAATGCAAACTCCAATCCAGTGTCAAACGCAAGCTCTCCGAATTCAAACAACAAGAAGCAAAGAACTTTGAGCAGTTCAGCCAAAAGTGAAAAAAGCGGCGACGGTCATTCTGCTAATGGTAATTTCAGTCAGTTCAATTTGAACAGAACTTCTGATTCTGCTCAAGAAAGTCCTATAAGCGACCATCAAGTTTATTCCGATCCTCTTCGCCAGACCGCACAAACAAGTATACCTGTGAATCTCCAACCTTCAAATCAATACCAAGTACCCCATGTGCATCCATCACAAGCAGCAGCACAGAATCAACACCAACCGGAACAGCAGCAGCAGCTGCATCAACAACAAATTCAACAGTCAAGTTCTCCGTACTCAAATTTCCAATACCAAAATCAAAATCAAAATCAAAATCAAAATCAAAATCAACTGCAACGTCTGCCGTTCAATCAGATCGGAACCAATCAACAAATTCAATCACAACATCAAGTATCACAACAGCCACGTCATTCTCCTGTAATCCAACAAATGCCCCAGAAGACTCAAGGCCATATACAGACCCCAATGTCACAACAATCTCAGCCACAGACGGTGCCGCAGCCTAAACCAGTATTGTCTCAACCACAACAACAGCAATTTCCAGTCCAGAACATGTTTTTGGATCAAAATGAACTTTTGAAGAAGCAATTGGAAAGCCAATTCTTTAAAATTCAAAGTCTAGAGAGTGAAAACTCTCAAATTAAGAATCACGCTCAACAGTTACAAATGTTTTTGAACAGTAGGGAGTCAACTTCTATACCGACGCCACCTGTGGACGGACTGAAGACCTCCAAAAATGAGTTCAAGGTGAAATACTTGAACTTACTGCCTTCACAAATTCAAACTACAGTGCTTGTCAATTTTTATTTACAAAACATTGATTATATTTATCATCCTTTACATCATCCTTCTTTTAAGAGAGAGTGTGATGAATTTTGGAAAAGTCAAGAAGATGTCGACATCGGATGGTTAGCTGTCCTTTTCATGGTCCTTTCATTAGCTGCTATCCATTTGCCAAAAGGATTGATAAACATATCTTCTCAAGAGATTGAAAAATCTCACAAAACTTGGTTTGAAGCTAGTCGGGAATGTATCACATTGTGGGATGAAGCAGTTGAAGAGCCCAACAAATTCAACATATACACTCTGCAATGCTTTTCTTTATGCCAACTTTATTTCTACGCGACAAAAAGAGCTGAGGCTTTGAATGAGATTTTAGAAAAGGCTATTCACGATGCCTTAGCAATGGGATTGGATAAAGATGACCCTGAGAATCCGAACCTGTTAGAAGTTCAGATGAAAAGAAGACTTTGGTGGGATGTTTGTGGCTGTGACTCATTTAGAGCATTGTCTTTAGGTGTCAAACCAATCATCATATCTTATACCAACAAAGTTCCATTACCTGCCAATTCAAATGACAGTGATATAACTCCTGATTCAATTGTGGTTCATTCAAATACAGTGGCCACTGATAATTCTTTCAATATTTATCGTGCAGAGATGATGAGAATCCTGAGTGGAATTTATGAAAAAGAACATGAAGTGCAAGAAAGTGCTAAAGAATTGAAAACAAATTTGGATAAAGTTGAAGATAGAATTTTCAAAGGGTTGATTGAGATTGATATTGAGCTTTGTGACAGTTCTAAAGGGTGGTTTTTCCAAGTTGATAAATTTGGAAATTTGCCTAATTTGAATGATTCGAAAATTCAGTTTCAACATCATATGTTGCACACTTGTATTTGTATTCATAGATTTAGAATCTATCAAAACTATTTATCCAATGGTATTCCTATTGCCTGGGAAGTTGGTGTTTCGTCTGCTCGAGCCATGTTTCAAGTTTACAAAAGACTGAGAAAGATTTATGATTTGAAAAATCCCTTGTTTTTAGCTCAAATTCATCAAACTTTCACCGGTTCTATTATTCAGTCAATGTTGCTTCTGTTGAACCATAAGATTGCCTTAAGTGATCAAAGTGCTCTTTATGATGATATTGATTGGATTTTGAAAGATTTGGAAGTATTAGGAAGGGACGTTTTCATTTTAAAACCTGAAGTATTAAAAGAGAGTTTCAAAGTTATAAATGCTTTGAAAAAAAGTATCAATAAAAAGTTGATTGATTTAGGGAAAGATCAGAAAGATATTGTTTCAAATGTTTTTGGAGGAAAGGATATGACTGAAAATTATTTGCAAAAATGTACTGTTTCATTCATTATTGACAAAGTTGATAGAAAAGCTAGTCATGAATTGCCAGAGGTCAATGAAGATGCGTTTGATTATAAGAATCAACTGGGTACCCTTGTGACTTCTGATTTAATTCAGCAATCCGTTCAAAAATTTGATCATATAAGACACTTTTTAGAACCTGAGAATCAAGAACCTGAAGATAAGATGGAAAAGAAAATGAAGATCATGAAGGCTCAAGCCGATCAAGTTAAAGCTCAACAATCTTTCAATCAGCAAAGTGATAAAACTCAACTTCAATCGAACGATTCAATTAGTGGAAATAACGAAAATGAGAATCCATTGATCGCCAATAGCAATTTTATGATGACTCAAAATTTCCCAAGAACTGAAAATTATCCACTTTCACAACAAGCCACCAATCAAGTAAACTATTCGAATGGTAACACAAGTAATGAATATAATAATAACGGGAATGGGTCTCAACCAGCTGAAGGGCTTGTTAGACAAACCACACCATTTGAGATGAACTTCAGTGGAATCGATTCCTTTTGGAACGACGTTGGACCTCAGGGCATTGATGAGCTGAACAACATGTATTATTCCGAATTCTCAGGCTATAAAATTGTTTGAGAAAAGCCTTCAGGTTGTTGTTTTGTTTTGAAATGTTTTTCTTTGTGAATTGTTGATTTTGGCTGGGAAAATTATTGCGGATGTAGAAAATTTAACGCAAAGTACGTTGGAGTACAGTTGAATGCAATATTGTATCTTCATTTAATGATTAATGATGTATATACATTTTATCTTATAAAGAACATACAAACGTTTGATACCCTTACCTTTCTAGACCAGATCTCTGTAGAGCATTTGAAATGATGGAGAAGATTAGATTATCTCATACCATGAAAATACTAAGAAAATTGGATCTACCTAGGCCCAAGAGTGATATGCGTCCTTTGGTATTGAAAACCACACATACAACATTCAGAAATCAAGGATTCCACATCCATATGTTACTTCTCGCAATGAAACGTATTGTTCCTACTTGAGATCTAGTTTTTGGGTATATAGGCAAACGACATTGGTGTAAAGAGCGTTGGAACTTGGAATCTTGAACGTTGTTACATGAAGAAACATAAACACACACAATATTCTTTCAATATTATAAAAACACTCACCGTTTCGGGCTACGAAAATCATGAAACATATTGAAGATACTTTGAATATCACTATGAATCACGGTACAGACTCTGATTTATATAACTTGAATCGATCGGTAAATTACTTTTTGAGCCGTTATAAATATTGAGGTGTCCATTACTGTGGCTTAATTTTGCTTCAAATTCGACATGAAGCCTTGATGATTGATTGGTGTAATACTCAAGGGTTGAAGCCCAACAATGTTCTCCAAACAAAGGAGCGATACATACCTTTGGAAGTAGTAGAAATCGAAGTCCATGTCCGTCCATTTAAACTTGTTTCAACCGCACTTGGATCAACAGATGAAGCCCGCTAAACAGCATACCTGCTTGAGCCTGGGTCTGCAGCCGGGCGGCACAGCGTCCCGGTAGAATGAACTGGGATGGCAGTGGGCTCTAGGCGGAGACGATAACCGCACGCAAGGAGGGAATAGGAGAACAGGCTGCCCGCTCGTTTGTTAACAGCTTTCAATATTTCTACAGCTCACAAGCGAAAAGAAAGAAGAGCTTTTCCCAATATTCAGATCTAGGCACCTCTTAACGGGTATACTTATTGAACGGTGGAACAGTAGCAAAGGACAGCAGTCGCTGTAGCTGGATGGATGAGGAAATTCACGGACTAGAGATACCAACGCCGCTGATTACGACATACTGATTCAAATTTTGGCTTTTCTCATTAGTGTCACATATATCTCACAATAGTTAAAACTACGAACTGCTCAAATAGGACAAAGTCAGCGCAATTTAGTACTGCCAAACCGGCCAGACACTTGTGACTTGGCCTTAGACCTCAAGTCGAGATTGGCTGACCAAATCTGGAAAGCTCCGAGCTGTTAGCATTTGGCTTGTAAATTCGCTAATCGAAAAAAAAAAATCATACAATATTGAAACTAGCATCAATTGATGTATTGATAAAGTGGACTTACGCACTCACTTTATAAAGATTAAAGATCTCTTACTTACACATAATCAGCTTACGATATCGATTGGGAAGCTCAGGTACGCTACTGCTGCTGCAAGTGATTGATCAGAACCCTCTTAAACCAAATTATAACCTACAATGTCCAAATATCTCATAGGGATTGATGTTGGTGGAACAAATACCGATTCTGTATTGTTGGACCCTTCCCGTTCTGTCAACGACAGCGCTGTGATATCATGGAATAAGCAATTGACCACCGATGATGTTTCTGAAGGGATCAAGCGCTCGATCTTGGAATTGTTCAACTCAAATAACACAGTATCCAAAAATGACATTCTTTCTGTTACCATCGGTACTACACATTTCATCAATGCCATTGTGGAGAGAGATCAAGCTCGTTTGGATAAACTTGCTGTCTTAAGAATCTGTGGACCTTACTCAGAAAATGTTCCTCCATTCTCTGATTTCCCATCAGACTTGAAAAATCTATTGAATGGTTACCATGGGTTTTTGAGAGGTGGGTTTCATGTTGATGGGAATGAGATCCTTCCGATTGATGAAGAGGAAATCAGACAACACGCTCGCAAAATTGATAGTTTAGGATTGAAATCTATTGCCGTTACAGGTATTTTCTCTCCTGTTTTCCCAGATCAAGAGAAAAAAGTTGCAGAGATTTTACAAGAGGAACTACCATCTGCAAATATCGTTGTGTCCAACGACCTTAGTGGGATTGGTCTTTTAGAACGTGAAAACTTAACCATACTGAATGCCGCTGTGAAAGATTTTGCCAAAAAAATCATCAAGGCATTCTACCAAGCAGTCAGAGCTTCGGGAATCGATGCCCCAATATTGTTGACTCAAAACGACGGTACTGTGCTCACAATCAATGAAGCTTTGAAGATCCCAATAAAAACATTTTCCTCAGGAACCACCAATTCAATGAGAGGAGCCTCATTCTTGTTGAATAGATTCAAAGGTCAAAGTGTTATTGTTGTTGATGTTGGTGGTACAACTACAGATGTGGGTCTATTACTACCAAATGGTTATCCACGTAAGACATCCTCATACTCATTCATAGGAGGAGTCAAGACCAGATTATCAATGCCACAGGTCGAAAGTATAGGTCTTGGTGGTGGATCAATCGTTAGAGACTTCAAGTCTCATGTCACCATTGGCCCTGACTCTGTTGGTAATAATTTTGCCAAATCAATTGTTGGAGGTGGATCTACTCTAACAACTTCAGATATAGCTGTTGATATTGAACAACAAAACACTAGTAAAGATGCAAATGATCCTATACTATTGATTGGTGACAAATCAAGAGTACATGGGAAAGTTTCATCTGAGTTGAAGGAAGGTTATGAAATTGGGATTTTGAAAATGATTGAAAAAGTTATTGACAGGATGAAAACTTCACCAGAAGATATACCGGTATTATTAGTTGGTGGTGGCTCTTTCATATTACCAAAGACCATAAAGGGTGCTTCTGAAGTTTGGAGACCTAAATATTTCCAAGTTGCTAACGCTATCGGTGCAGCTATTGGTAAGATTAGTGCTGTTTCTCAAAAATTTGGTAAAATCGAAGAGAAAGATAGCATTGTGAAGGAGCTAAAAGAACAAGTGTTTGCAAAAGCCTCGAATAATGGTGCTCTGAAATCTACAATCTCGGTTGTTGATATAACGTCGGAAGAATTACCATATGTGAACTTGCAGAAATTTGAAGTTAAAGTGATTGCCGATGTTGATTTTGCCAAGTTGAAATTCACAACACCTGAAGAGCTTTTAAATGTATCAGATGCTGACCCACATGAGCAGTTTACAAAAAAGCTAATGAGAAACAATGAAGAGCAATTCGTCTTACCAGATGTAGAAAGTTACAGACCAACTGTCATTAACGATGAATGGTTACTAAGTGAAACTGATTTGGAATTATTGAGAATTGGTACATACATCTTGGGATGCGGAGGTGGTGGTGATCCATATCCTCAATATTTGATAGCGAAAAATCTATTGAGAGAAGGGAAAACTATGAAGGTTGTTGATGTTGATTTCAAGCAAAACTACGCCTCCATATCAGTTGGGTTTTGTGGATCTCCAACTGTGTCCAATGAAAGACTTCAAGGTTCAGAAATCAAGACGGCTTATTCACTTTTGAACTTCAAAGGAAATGTTGAATCAGTTGTCTCACTGGAGATTGGTGGTGGTAATGGATTCCAAGCTTTATTACTTGGAGCTGAGCTTGATACCAAAGTTGTTGATGCTGATTTGATGGGTCGTGCTTATCCAATGATCTGGCAAATAACACCAGTCGTACTCTCAGAAGACTCGTTTTATTCCCCTTGTGCCTTCAGTGATGGTAATGGTAATGACGTTTTAGTATCCAAGACTAAAACAAATCAACATGCCGAAAAAATAGTTAGAGCTGCACTATCCGAGTTGGGCACTTTTGTTGGTCTTGTGTCATCGATTAAAGATGTCAACTCGCTTGTCATCAGAAATAGTATCTCATTAGCTTGGAGAATAGGTAGGGCTGTTATACAAGCAAGACAGAAGAGTGATGTTGAAAATCTTCCAAACTATATAATAAATTCGGTTAAGCCAACTGGTGCTAAAAAGCTATTCGAAGGTAAGATTGTTGGAGTGGAGAAAAAAGTACATAAAGGATACGTTTTCGGTGAAGTGATTATTGAAAATAATGATCAAACTTTGAAAATCCCATTCCAAAATGAAAACATTTATGCGAATATCAATGGGGAAATAGTCGCTTCTGTCCCAGATCTAATCACCGTGATCGATGCCGACACTGGAGAAGCTATTGGTACACCTGACTACAAATATGGATTGGTTGTTGTTGTATTGACCATAGCACCATCGAACCTATGGACAGATACCAAGAAAGGTTTAAAAGTTGGTGGTCCTGAGGCATTTGGGTTGAGTGACATTGAGTACAAACCAACTGGTACATATGTTAAGCCATATAGTGTCATTGAAGAATATAGATGAGCTAGTCCGTATATAATAACTAATTAATTTATTGACGATTGAAGACTAAATTTGATTTCTTTCTTTGTAGTGGAAGTTTATATAGTTTAGTGCCCAAACCACACAAGATAGTGGCCCGATCGGGGTCAAGTATTTTGGCGTGGAGAAATTTGAGTTGAGTTTCTATTATTTTAAGGATGATTTTATTGGTTTGGAGAAAAAGCACTTTAAACTACGACCAAAACTCGCTTCAACTCAAACAATCTCGTTTATATCGAGCTGATTGTGACAGAGTGACTGTTGGTATCTGAATAATCTGTATCGCTAGCGGTTCCGTCGTGTTTCGTCAAGATTTAATTGATGGAAAACCCCGTAAAGCTAGGGATAAACGAAAAAAAGACTTACTAGCATCAGATTAGCACCACAAATCTATCATAAAGATGCTAAATAGATCAATATTCAAGACTTCATCAAAATTGAGGGCGCTCACCTCATTCAGGAGAAATTGTGCAAGAAAGTTCACCAGTGCGGCTATCTTGAAGCTCAGAAGTACTGAAAATGGTGAACAAACAAATCAACCAGAAAGTGAATATGATGCCTATGTCCAAAAAAGAGAGAAACCTGAGATTTTCCCAGTTGGTACACATGGTATAAATAATCCACTAGGAAGTTACACTCCAACTACAATGACAGAAGAAACTTCATTGAAGGATGATGATGTTGAACTTGCCCTGAATGCCAAAGAGCCCAAAATTAGACATTTCACTGTCAATTTTGGTCCTCAACATCCTGCCGCACATGGTGTCTTGAGATTGATTTTGGAATTACAAGGTGAGGAAATCATTAGGGCTGATCCCCATGTTGGTCTTTTGCATAGGGCTACAGAAAAATTGATTGAGAGTAAGACTTATTTACAAGCATTACCATATTTTGATCGTTTAGATTATGTTTCTATGATGACCAATGAATTATCATTTTCTATTGCCACTGAAAAATTGTTGAATATTGAAATACCAATAAGAGCCAAGTACATCAGAACGTTGTTTGGTGAGATCACTAGGGTTTTGAATCATTTGATGTCTGTTCTTTCTCATGCGATGGATGTCGGTGCATTGACTCCGTTTTTGTGGGGGTTTGAAGAACGTGAAAAATTGATGGAATTTTATGAAAGAGTCTCTGGGGCAAGACTTCATGCTGCTTATTTCAGACCAGGTGGTGTTTCTCAAGATCTTCCAGAAGGTTTGTTGGATGATATTTATATGTGGGCTACACAATTCGGTGATCGTATTGACGAGACTGAAGAATTGCTAACTGACAATAGAATCTGGAAACAAAGAACTATTGGTGTTGGTGTTTTAACTGCTGAAGATGCTCAAAATTATGGATGTACCGGTGTCATGTTGAGAGGTTCTGGTGTTCCATATGATGTTCGTAAAGCCATGCCATATGATGCCTACGATAAAGTTGATTTTGATATTCCAGTTGGCTTGAATGGTGATTGTTATGATCGTTATTTGTGCCGTATGGCTGAATTTAGACAATCTTTGAGGATCATCGAACAATGCTGTAACGACATGCCTCCTGGGAGCGTCAAGGTTGAAGATTATAAGATTTCCCCACCACCAAGAAGTTTGATGAAGGAAGATATGGAAGCTTTGATTCATCATTTTTTACTATTTACTAAAGGTTATGCAGTCCCACAAGGTGAAACTTATGTTCCAATTGAAGCACCAAAGGGTGAAATGGGTGTATATCTAGTCAGCGATGGTTCAGAAAGACCATACAAGTGTAAAATTAGAGCCCCAGGATTTGCTCATTTAGGTGCTTTTGATCATGTTGTGAGAGGTAACTTATTAGCAGATGCTGTTGCCATTATTGGTACTATGGATTTAGTGTTTGGTGAAGTTGATCGATGAATTATCGTTCATGTTGAAAAGTACCCTATTTATTATATTTATCAACTTATTTATTTATTATCAAATCTATTTATTTATTTAACTTACTCAGCTAATTAGGGCTGTTGGGTCCAAGTTAGCATACATATATAAACTTCATATGAACCTATGACAGTATAATATACATATCAAACGTGCAACGTGAGTGAACTCAAAGCTACAAATAGAAAGAAGGATAAGGAGTAAGTGCGATACTGTGTAAGAAATTGTCTGATATATTGATTCTCTATAATCTATTAATTCAAAACTTTATGAGAAGTCACAAACCTGTAAATTTCATACTCTATCATGCGCATTTTGGTCATATTGATCATGCTCACTCCGTATGGATAGCTCATCATCGAACAATTGATCCATATACACACTTGGAGGTCTTGATTTCTTCTTTGTTTCAACTGGGCGTGTATCAATACTTCCTGATACATTATGACCAAACGTTGAAGCATATGGACTTTCTATTGGTGAATCATATGCACTGTATCCGCCTCCGCCCACTTCCTCTAATCTCTGCATGTTGCTTAGTTGTTGGTTAGCCAGCAGTTCAGTTGGTGAAATAAAGAGCGAGTTTCTTGGATTATTGTTCATTAACGCAGTTCTAAAAGACCTACCGCTTGGTGCAACCATTTGTTCCATGGAAGCTTGAGATCCCAAGGCATTTAAAGTTGAATTGGAACTCATAGAGTATATTGATGATCGACTGGTGTGCTTGAGATCTTTATCTTGGAAGAGTGTAGGGTCATAGTCAAACTCTGTAACTCTATTCATTTGATTAGCCGCTTTGGCATTTCTTGAAGATAAACACCACATTACAATTCTTGTGAACACCAAGGCGGAAAACACAAGACCCAACACACCACCAACAGCTATGAAGGTGGTACCAGATGGCAATGTAGAAAGATAAACGTTTGGATTAGCCGCTGTGGGTACGGTTGGAGTGAAAGTTTGAACATATGAGGAAGTCGAGGCCGTACCATTCGACGAGCTTGTTGTGGATGAGATCTTTGGCATCGAGCTTATGGAAGCACTGCTTGATTTGGTGATACTTGAAGATTGTGAGCTGGATGTACTTGAGGCAGATGAGCTTTCCGTGGAACTTGCCTTAGATTGAAGCGACTCAGGCATTGAAGTTGAGCTGGATCCCGAGCCTGAAGTAGAGCCTGAAGTAGAGCCTGAAGTAGAGCCTGAAGTAGAGCCTGAAGAAGAGCCTGTAGTGGAGCCTGTAGTGGAGCCTGTAGTGGAGCCTGTAGTAGAGCTTGCAGTGGATCCTGAACTTGACCCAGCAGCTACTGATGTTGACATCAGCGTTATTAAGAAGATTAGAGATAGCCTTTGAACCTTCATCTTTGACGGTTTTGTGTTGAGTTCTTCTTTTAGGCAGTGGAAGCAAGATTTGTTTGAAAGTAATTGAGCAAGATGTTCAAAGTGAGGTGTGAAATAAGACTGACCTGTCAATGGCTTGACCAAAGGAATGTATATAGTTGGTGTATTAGGTGGTCAAAGCTATGAGAAAGGAAACATAAGGAAGAGAGAATCACAAATCTAAAGTTTCATTTTGCCATTCGAACCTCCAAGATCCCAAAGCCATGTTTGTCGCTTAGAGCTAGGCAAAAGACGTGAAAGCCACTTGAAAGGGTTTGCATACAGCCAAACTTGTCTGCTAATACACACTCTGAAGCTGCTTCTATGATGGTGAAGGGGCTGATCTAGGCAGCAGTATGCATAGAAGACGTACGCGATTCCAATTTCAAGGCAAAAAATCATACGCGTCTGTTTAATAAATCGCGAAAAAACATGGTAGTTGAAGGAACATTTGTGCTTCAATATAAGCGAATGTAAACAATTGACAAGGACAAGGCGGACCCAAAAGGACAAAGAAGTATTTCAAATCGGCCAGATGTGCAATCTGGAAGCTTAATCAAGAGCATGAAGCGAACATGGCCTGCCACGTTGTGCTTTGAAGTCAACTAGAAATTATAACAGCTCGACTATCAAATTTCCACCATCTTTTGGCATCATGGATCTTCAATATGAGATCCACGTTTGTGTCTTTGTGTCACATATTACAATATTGTAGACCGCCATGTATCAACTTGTTACTGAAACAACACCAGGCTGTGGAAAATCACTATATGCGCTACATATACAGCTGGATTAGCTCACTATTCGATAATAAAATCATATTCAGTTTCTATGCAGTTTCTATTTTGTTTTATATGATGTCTGGGTTATAACATTTTGAATGTTGCCTGAGATGAGTATGAATATGTCACATCTAAAATTTCCAGTTCTCATCAGCAGATTCGATAGCCCATTTGAATTTATCTCTCAAAGTTTTAGTAAAAATCTTTTCAATCGGAACATCAAATTTTTTACAGAAAACAACTGATAGTCTTGGATCAATATAGTTGATTTTGGAAGTACTCAATGAAACTTCAGAGTTATCTTCTTTATCCTTCATTTGTAAAGAAGTATTCTCGATTCTTTGCTCCAGTTTTTCAACTTGTGCTTCCAATTTCTCCACTGTAACATTTGCTGGTTTGACTTCTGGTTTACCACTTTTTGCTTCTTTGGCGTATTCTTTGGCCATTTCATCCACTTTCTTCAAAGCTTCTTTCAATTCAGATTGCGGAAGTAATTTTTCGCCAGCTTCTTTCTTCTTATCATTTTCTCTATTGAATTTTTTTTCCTGTTTGTCACGTTCTCTTTCAATAAGCACCTTATGTATTTCTAATTCATCTTCTTTGCTCAAGTCATCTAGTTCTTCGAAGTATTTTGGCTTTTTCTTTTTCAAGTTCTTGTCAATCTGGAGCATCATCTTTTTGAGTCTAGTTTTTTGCCACAGCATCTCTTTTAGTCTATCAGTGATCTTTTGCATGGCAGCTTCGTGACCCTTGGCCACGGTCCTTTGATGATTACATAAAATGGCAACAGTTCTGTTCGCGGCGTTGAACTTAGTAACCTTTTCAGCTGGTGTACCTTCATTAGGAATCAAGTCAAGTTGGTCTTGCATTGTTTTTGAAGCATTATAGGTACGGAAGACCTTAGCAGTAAGACCAGGCATATAACTTTGGAAACGTTTGTTTAATATTGATGGGTCCAAACGATCAAACAATTGATCACCTGGTGCTTTAGGGGATTTTTTGAATAACTTCAAGTTTTTGAAAACTTGAGGATCGACTTGAACTTCTTGATAAAATCTAATTGAATCTTTACCCAAGAAATCAAATACAACTGTAGTTGGTGGACTTAATGTTATATGTTCGTATCTTAAAGAACAACAACCGACTGTATCAGCTTCATCTTCTGACTTTTCACCACCAGCTCTAAGGGCAAAAATATCAATCAAATAGGTAGCTGTGGCAATTTGACGGTTCAACATCAATTGATCACGAAGCATACCTCTATAATCAGCTCTAACTTTGTCAATATGGTATTTGAGTTCTCTTGCCTTCTCAAATTTTTTGAAATCACTCATACCTTTCAAAGAGGAGTTTGCAGCAAATCTAACATACTTCACAGAGTTCAAAACATTTTCTCTCCACATGGCTAACCAAGCAACTGTATTATCATGTCTGACTTCAGCCCATTTATGACCATCAGGAGCTTGGGGGACAGGAGCATCTTTTCCCAAATTCAAGATGATATCTTCAGGATTAACACGTCTTTTTAATTTACCAGTTCTAGGATGAGCACCACGACCTCTGAAAAGGCCTGGAGGTTCAACTCTGAAGTTACCGACTTGTTCTTTTCTACCGTTCAACAAGCAGATTTTGTAAGGCTCTTCTTCCTTTTCCTTTTCAAGTTTCAGTCTTTTCTTTTCAGAAGCTGGGATGGCTTTTTTCTCTTCCTTTTTCAATTCGAAATAAGCATGCATTTTGGTAAAGTCACATTTACCAAATTCTTTGATTTCAACGTTACAGCCACCAGATTCTTTCAAAACGTCCTTGAAGTCATTGAAAAAATTCTTTTGGAAGGTTGGGTTGTTACCATGATCGGTTTCCAAAAGAGCACCAAAGAATCCCGCAACTTCTTCAGCGGCCGGTGGTAAATCAACAGGTTTACCATCATAAAAGAGCTTGACATGAGATGGTAATGGTTCATAAGGAGGAGGGAACATGACACCGTTATGTTCAAGAGTTTCCCATTTGACGGAATCGTCGTCATTTAGCTCTTCCCACCATTTGTAAGTATCATCTTCTTCATCGTTATTATCGTTATCATCAGGATTTGGAGTATCTTCTTTCTTTGGTTTTTTAGCTTTACCATTAGCAGCTTTCTTTGGAACAGTGGCTTTCGACTTACCATTGGTAGTACTAGCTTTCGCATCGTCTTTGTCTTCCTTCTTTATCTTCTTCTTTGGTTGTGTGGACTTCGCTGGAGCTTTACGTTTAGCTGCTGCTTTTTTGGTTGATTTGAAAGCTCCATCATCTGAAGTTTGGCTGCTTTCAGCTTGAGCGAAATCATCACTGGACGCAGATTTTGTCATTTGAGATAAAGGGACATCATCTTCATCACTTTCGTCTTTTGCAACTGTCGGTCCTGAAGGAGATCTTGTTAGTAATTTCTCTTCCAAAATTGAACGCGCGCTTCAGTTTGAATCTCCACATGTAACAACAAAAATACATACTTTTAGTTCTGCGAGCCAGAACGACATCATCTTCCGAATCAGACATATTAGCAGATTGTTTCAAGATATCAAAACTTCTCAACGATTCTCAGTGGTTTATAGTTCTATGTGTAAATCTCGAATTGGGTCACGAAAGTTGAAGCAAGTAAAATTCCACGGCGGCTAGTTCTTTTTGCAAGCAGTTGTCAATATTAGCGATAGATTGGTTTCCTTCCAGAAAATGGGGTATATATATCAGATATATCCGCAGCTGAATGTTTATCCGATCTATTTGAAATGGGCAAAGTCTGTCAAATGGTCAACACGAATCGGAACAGACACAGAACACAATAGTGATGAGATTTAATGTATTTTGATTTTTTTCTGAATCGAAATCAACTTTTTCCTTTTTGCTCTCTCGAACTTTCGCGATTTCGTTTTTTATAAATATAGTCATCTGACCAGTCACATGATACAGCCAAAATGATTTTTGTGACAGATTGGTTAACATTAGTTTAGGTCAAGGCTGTTCATATGGATATAGTATAAGGGATTACCTGAAGGTATCCAAAAATTGGTGCTTGGGTAATATACACTCGCGTAGACTGAAATTTCTTCATATATTGAATATTCAGGGCTTGAAACCAGCAATTTAGGCCCTATACAACGATCTCCATATCTTTAGCTCTATTGCAACCGAGTTGGAACAAAAGACAACAAGTCCTTGTGGTTTCAGTCTCAAATACAGCGACTCAAATATCTTGCTGTGCACTATTACCACTGCTGCTTATGTGTAGTAACGTTTGATCTGAATTAACTAAATTACGTCTGTTTTGGTTAAACTGCTTTGGGCTTTATCTCGGTGCGACCAACAGACGATCGCTCCGTAACCATCGCATTGTTATTATTTACATATTGCCGCTTTAAGCCCTGAGAAGAGGAAATGAAAACAAACATACACTTGAGAAGTGCTTTCATCGAAATCTGAATGGAAAAATAAAAAGAACTGATTCACCACATTTTGATTTGGACTACTCTTACACTATTGTCTTATAATAGGTATTATATATTGGTTAATCATTCCGACGCTTTCGTTCTATATTCACAGTTGGTCTGTTGTATATTGTTGTCGTTCATTCTTCAACTTTCAGGTATTTTTTTGGCTGTCAGAACTCATTCCCTTGCATCAAAAATCCTTTTTGTGTTAGCGCTTAAGATTACAATAGAAATAGTGCTCTCCAAAGGTCCAATACAAGATTCGAGCAACTTCTTATTGCAATTCATTCCCACAATTTCAGTTATTAAGAGATAACAATGGCCGCCGTTAGAGGTCAACCATTGCAAGCTCTTGGAGCAAGAGAGTTGAATGCAAGATCAAGAATCCAAAACCAACAAATCACGCCGTTGAAATCCACTAGAAGGACTGAGGTTGAAGCTGAAATCAAGACAGAAAAGTTGACCGCTGAACCAAAGGAGAAACAAAAGAAGAAGAAAGAAAAACTATCTGCTTTGTGTAAAACTCCACCATCATTGATTCGTACAAGAGCTGGTAAAGATTATAAAAGAGGGTTGTTCCTTGGTGAAGGTGGGTTTGCAAGATGCTTCCAGATTAGAGATGATAGCGGTGAAGTTTATGCTGCTAAGACAGTTGCCAAAGCGTCCATAAAAAGTGATAAAACAAAAACAAAATTACTTTCAGAGATCAAAATTCATAAATCAATGTCGCATTCGAACATTGTCCAATTTGTTGATTGTTTTGAAGATGATGTTAATGTTTACATTCTTTTGGAAATATGTCCTAATCAATCCTTAATGGACTTACTGAAAAAGAGAAAAGTTCTAACAGAGCCAGAGGTTAGATTTTTCATGACCCAAGTGATTGGTGGGATCAGATACATGCATACAAGAAGAGTTATCCATAGAGATTTGAAATTGGGTAACATCTTTTTTGATCCTGAAATGAACTTGAAAATTGGTGATTTTGGTCTCGCTGCTGTTCTACACGCTGATAAAGACAGAAAATATACCATCTGTGGTACTCCAAACTACATAGCCCCAGAAGTTTTGACTGGGAAGACAACTGGTCATAGTTATGAAGTTGATATTTGGTCAATTGGTGTTATGCTCTATGCTTTATTGATTGGTAAACCACCTTTCCAATCTAAAGATGTCGCATTGATTTATGAAAGAATCAAAACAGGAGACTTCCAATTTCCAGAAGATAAACCAATCTCAAGAGATGCTAGAGCTTTAATAGAGGATATATTATCCATAAACCCATTGAAAAGACCAACTTTAGATGAAATCCTTGAATATAATTTCTTCAAAGGTGCTTTCCCAGAAAAAATCACAGTTGAAACGTTAGTTAGTGTTCCTGACTATAGTTACTTGGATACTCATCAATCTCACATAAACTTCATGAATGCCAGAGGGAAAGCTGGTTTGATTCAAACATCACATAAAAACCCAGTCGAGATTTTGAGATCAGATCTAGAGTCCGAAAAACCAAAGACAATCTTACCTCAATCCTTATCACCAGGAAATACCAAGAGCAAATACAAGGAGGTGACTGAAATGGCGGTTAGACCAAGAAAAATTGACGAGAACCCTTCAAAGCTGGGGAAAGCCAGAAGGTTGGATGAAGATCGCAGAACTTTCCAAAGCACACAAATTGAAACTGCTGCAAAGTTATCAGATTCAATTTTACAACAGGAATGTGCTAACACTTTAAATGGTATTGTAATTGCCGAGCGTCAAGCAAGAATGAGAATTCACAACAAGTATGCTGTTAGTGGGAACTTGAAGACCCCAACCTTGATTAGTAAATGGGTTGACTATTCGAATAAACATGGATTTTCTTACCAGCTTTCATCTGAAGATATTGGTGTTTTGTTCAATGATGGAAACAGTCTGTTGCGCGTCAACCATTCAAATAGTTTCTGGTATATTTTGAATGATAATGTGGATGGCTGGCTTGCATCTGAATATAAGATGGGTCAGATACCTCAAGAACTTTCAAGACAAGTTGAGATTGCTGATTTCTTTGCAAGATATATGAAGACCAATCTATGCAGAGTTTCCAATGATGATGATTCACTGATTGAAGAAACTGAAGAAATCTTTTTAAGAAGATATACCAGATCTGAACTGTATGTCATGTTTGAATTGAGTAACGGCTCCATTCAATTTAACTTTAGAGATCATCACAAAATGTGTGTTTCACAGACAGGTACTGTTATCACATACATCTCACCAGATAGAACTTCAGAGACATGTTTATTGGCCAATGTCTTAAGAGATGGTGCCTTCCCAAGTGTCCCGTTCGATATTGGTTTGGAAGAAAAACTCATTTTAATGAAAGATGCTTTGAGAGAAAAAGCTTCTGGAATATAGACTGATTCTATAATATAGTCACAATTCCCTAAGCCATTTGGAGATGCTGAATCATCCAAAACCATGCAACTGCTCAATTTCATATTAGATACCCCAAATATTAGGACTTTGGTTTAGTGATGTACAACTAAAAGATCTCAGAACATCTCCTTCTTTAAGAGAGATGAACATTTGTAATTTTTGTCATATTTAATCATTTTAATTTCTGCATTTCTATAAAAATTATAATTAATGAGTCAATACCCGGTACCAATTTTGATACTGTAGTACGTTGATCCAACTTCTGTGAAAAAATGTTATATATACATCAGAGTATTATCATTTATCCAGCTACCGAAATGCTGCTAAGTAATGTGATTATATTGTACAATGTTTTAATATACAAGCAGCATCCTAAAGGTTCAAGAAAATCCAAAGTTCTTTGAAAGACCAATTTCCCCCTCGAAAGTGTCAGAATGCGAAACGAAAGTGTACAGTGGTGCCTTCAGCGTAAATTCTCAAGAATAGTCAGCACCATCAACAGCATAAGATTTCAAATCCCATTCTCTTTGAAAATTTGCTCTAAGTTGTTCAAGTTGCGATATAACAGAGTTACAGGCAGCAAGCAATGCTTCTTTTGGTGAATATGTCTCTTCTGTTTGAATTCTCATCACGAATTTGGCGAATAATGGATGCTCAACTTTATAAGCTGCAAATATAACTCTTGGATCTTTTAGTAGTTGTGATCTTAACAAATTACCTAATGTATGATCCTCTTTTTCAAATGTTACAATGGCTGCACTTGCAACCTTTAAATCCGGTTCAATTTTGATTCTGTGAATGATGAGTTAGTTATGTCTCAACTTTTCCATATTGACAAATGCCAGAAACCAAAATATCTGTTGGGAAGTCAAGAAGTCCCAGAAGAATGAAGTAGACATAGTACTTACTTGGACACACCATCCGGTAGAATAAATAGTTCGAAACGATCTGGAGCATTCATATTGCCTGATGTTCTTTGATAATTATGCGATGACTCTTGAAAAATTCAATCAAACCTTGAAATCTGCCATAAATCCTATTGAAAACCACCAAATCAAGTGTTGATGTAGTGTGCAAAACAGGTGGCAATACTTAGAGGGGTCTCCCTACGATCGCTGTTGAAGAAATTGCAAAAATGAAAAGACCGCAGACCAAATTCGCGATTGTGGTTACATAATCAGATAGCTATTACCCTCAGATCAGCAGCGGAGCGTGCGCCGAACAGAACTCGACATGGTAGTGAATTGACTTAAAATTGTATTTACCTTTGGGACAGATTGATTCCTTGAAGTAGGTTTCCCACATTACTGAGTTCTTTATTGTTGAGTTATATTTTTCCTTATCACAGCCCTGATCCAATATAAAGTCCATTGAAGAGGCGCTTTTCCCAAACCTACTGTCATTTGCATTCAAGTCTCGAGAGGTATAACTTATTATCTCTGAAGTTTTGATATCTCATAAAAGAAGGGGACAAGAAAAAAGTTTTACGTTATTCAGAACTTGTTACTCCATATTGGCTCACCAGATCTAACCTGAGAGGATAATGTCAAACCAAGAACCTTGGAAATCAGAGTCTTCTGACTCGAATCGTCCTGGGATACCACCTATTCAACAGTATGTGCAAAAAAGTTCAGTGTTGAACCGAAAGTCAGGATGTTTCAACGGGCCATCTTCAGGATCCAAACGAAGTGGAATAAAAAGACCCGAGTGAAACATCTTGAAGGATGACATAGAGCGTGGTACTAACAATGTGATTTAGTCGTCAAGGTGCTCCTGTATTACCTCCACCGTCGTCGTTACCATCCCATTCTTCATTGGAGTCTGGTAAGTAAAATTTCAGTGAAGTGAGATCATAACCGTGAATTATGTGTAAAGGATATCATAATTCATCAGTTGATCGATATGAAAGACTTCTGCAAACGTCGCCGCTCTCATTACTAACACCTTTTTCCCTAGGCGGGTTTTACTCTCTGCCTTCAATCAATGTTGGTGGACTCGGAAATCCCTCACATAACTTTGTTGTGAATCCAATAAATAATGGTATTAATCCAGTAAGTCAAGCTATGAGATTCTTTTCCATCGAGATATAAAGTTACTAACACTCATTTGCAGCCACCTCTGAATTTTCAACCAGTAAAAGCTTCAGAAGGGGGTCTCCCAAGTCAACAACCAGCTCAAGCCCCTACCGCCAACACTGGTGCTACAGTTTCGAATGGGCCTTCTCCAGCTCAACAACAAGCTCAGCAACAACAAGCTGGTGCCAAACCACAGAATGGAGCTGGCACACCAATGTCAGCTTACAGACCATTGAATGTCAAGGACGCACTTTCGTACTTGGACCAAGTCAAAGTCCAGTTCCAAAATCGCCCGGACGTGTACAACCACTTTTTGGATATCATGAAGGACTTCAAAAGTCAGTCTATCGATACACCAGGGGTCATTGATCGTGTTTCCACCTTATTCAGAGGCCATCCAAGCTTGATCCAGGGGTTCAACACCTTTTTGCCTCCAGGTTATAGAATCGAATGCTCCTTAGATCCCTCCGATCCTAATCCAATCAGAGTGACGACACCAATGGGAACAACCACACGCCCAGAGACCAACTCAAACATAGTTTTCGAACCACAGCAACACTGGCCACCTCAGCACGCTTCACCTCCTGGAATACCCCATGGTGCTCAAGCTCCTGGCTCGATTTCTTTTCCACAAGGACAAGGTCAGCAGCCACAAGGTCAACAACAACCTCCACAACAAGGTGTTCAAATTCAAGCCCAACAAGCACACGCTCAACTGCAGAACCAGCATGACCCATATGGCCAATACAATCCACAAGAACAATCATCTTTATCTCAACTACAGGCTGCTGCCAACAGAGGTAATAGTGTGTCAAGTCAAGTTGGTGATAGAAAGTCTGGTGGTCCAGTTGAATTCAACCACGCCATCAGTTACGTCAATAAGATTAAAACTCGTTTTGCTAATCAACCAGATATTTACAAGCATTTCCTTGAAATTCTACAAACTTACCAAAGAGAACAAAAACCAATCGCTGAAGTTTATTCTCAAGTTACTGTTTTGTTCCAAAATGCCCCAGATCTTCTTGACGATTTCAAACAATTCCTACCCGACACAAATGGTGCTGCTGCAAATGGTGGATTATTAGCTCCTCAACCACAAGGTGAATATTATCCCCAACAAGTTCAATCTCAACCACAATTACCACCAGTGGGAAGTTTTTCACCACCAACTGCTGGTAAGATGAAAAAAATTGAAATCACCAATGACCAACTGGCAAATTATGATGCTAGCAAAGCTGGTAATAGAGAAATTCCTACTTCTAACATGCGTGGATCAATTTCATTGGCGCCAAAGCGCAAGGTTAATGAAGAAACCACCCCAACTTTAGTCCCAGGTGTTCCAGAACCTTCATTACCACCACATAAAACATCGAACTTGATTGAAGAAATTGGATTTTTCGACAAGGTCAAAAAGGCTATTGGTAGTAAACAAAGTTACAATGAATTTTTGAAAATTGTTAATTTGTTCAACCAAGACTTGATTGACAAGGATACTTTGATTGAAAGAGTGGAGGGCTTCATTGGATCACATGCTGATCTATTTGATTGGTTTAAAGGATTTGTTGGATATGAAGACAAACCATTGCACATTGAAAATATTACTTACAAGAAACATCAATTAGATTTGTTACTTTGCAAACCATATGGTCCAAGTTACAGAAAGTTACCAAAAGCAGAGACCTATATGCCATGTTCAGGCAGAGACGAAATGTGTTGGGAAGTTTTGAATGATGAATGGGTAGGTCACCCAACCTGGGCTTCGGAGGATTCTGGTTTCATTGCACATAGAAAGAATCAGTACGAAGAGATTGTCTTTAGAATTGAAGAGGAAAGACATGAATATGACTATTACATGGAAGCAAATCTAAGAACTATTCAAACCTTGGAAACCATTGCCAACAGAATATCTAACATGAGTCCAGAAGAGAAAGCCAACTTTAAGCTACCAAATGGCCTTGGTCATACCTCTCAAACAATCTACAAAAAAGTCATCCGTAAGGTTTACAACAAGGATAGAGGGTTCGAAGTTATTGATGCTCTTCATGAAAACCCAGCTGTTGCTGTACCAGTTGTTTTGAGAAGATTGAAACAAAAAGATGAAGAATGGAGAAGAACTCACCGTGAATGGAACAAAGTTTGGAGAGAAATGGAGCAAAAAGTCTTTTTCAAATCATTAGATCATCTAGGGTTGACTTTTAAACAAGCCGATAAGAAATTATTGACAACTAAACAGCTTGTTTCTGAAATAAGTACTATCAAATCCGAACAAACAAACAAGAGACTGCATCCATTGACACCAAAACCACAAAAGCAATTAGATTACGATTTTGCTGACAATGAAATTTTATTTGACATTACCAAGTTGGTTTACGTGTTTTTGAACTCAGGTAGTTCATATTCTGCAAGTGACAGAGAGAAGCTTTATGAATTTTTCAAATCCTTTATCTCATTGTTTTTCTCAATTGACCCAAACCAAACTGAGACTGCCTTACAGCAAAGAATCGGCCAACCTCAATTGCAAGACGCTGAAAATACCATTAGTGAAGCTCCACCAGTTGAAAATACAGGTTCTGATACAGAGAATAACAAAAAACGTCATCGTGACACTGATTTGTTGAAGGATGTCTTGTTGAAATCGAAACAATCTAAATTTAGAGCCGACGAGACGCCTGAAAGCTCTGTTTCTCCAAATCATGACTCAATCACCGATAACAATGTTGAAGAATCAGAACCAGAATCCAAGACCGCCAACGAAGATATCAATGTCGATTTTGACTCTGCTGTTTCAGATACATGGGTTCAAACTTCAGCTTCTGATCAACAAAAGACCGAGGTTGTTAATGATCAGAGAAATTCATTCAACTTGTTTGGTAACACCAACATTTATGTTTTCTTCCGTCATTTAAGAGTTTTATATGACAGATTATTAGAAGTCAAGAATTTGAATGAAGAAGTTACAAATGATTTGAAATCACGCTCTGAAGTGCAATTTGCCAAAGATTTGAATTTGTTATCAAATCAATTGGATGATATGGGATTACAATTTGCTAAAAGTGATGCCTATACCCAGCTGTTAGCATTCTCTGAAAGAGTTATTGAAGGTGATGTTGAACACCAATGGTATGAAGAATCACTACGCCAAGCTTACCGTAATAGAGCGTATAAGCTATATACCGTTGATAAGGTCACACAAGCTTTGGTGAAACATTTGCATACCATCGTTTCGGATGCCCGTACTTCAGAAATCATGCTATTATTTGAGGCTGACAGAAAATCAACCAAGACTAGTGCCAAGGATCAAATTCTTTACCGTAACAATGTTAGAAGTCATATGAATGCTGAAGAAAACATGTTTAGAATTGAATTCAATCAACAGAAGAAACATGTTTGCATTCAGTATTTATCATTGGATGATTTGACTTTGACAGATCAAAAGAATGATGAAGAAAAATGGAACTATTACTTGACTTCATACATTATTGCACACCCAACTGAGGGTATCAATACTGGTGAATTGAGGTTACCATTTTTAAAATCCTTGCTATCAGAAGAAGATGATAATGATCTCGAAGGTTATACTGATTCACACATGAAGATCAAGATAACTAGAGAAAATTACAAATTATTTTTCGAACAAGGTTCATATGATGAGTTTACTCGTTATTCAATTTTCAACCATCCTTCTAAGGATAAGGCTAAAAGTACAGATACATTGAGCAAGATCTTCGATGATAAATTAAAATCAGAAGTGGGTGACGATAACATTGAAAGTATCAAAGAAAAGTTTGAAGCTCTGATTGCCGACCCAGAAAAATTCAAAGCTATTGTTCAAGCCAAATTGGAAGAAGAGCAAAATGCTAAAGAGACCACCAAGGATGAAATTGATGTTGATCAAACTATCGAAAATCCTGATGAAACATCTGCTGATTTGAAGAAGCCTGTCAACCCAGTGATAGCTGCTGTTAAGGAATCCGATGTTACTGTTGATGCTGATTCAACTATCCCTCAAGATGATACTGAAATGAAAGGTAATGATACAACAACCGAAGAACAAGTAATAACGGAGGAGAATTTCATTCCAGATGGCAAGAAGGATATTGATACTACTGATATAATTGCCGAAAAGACTACTAATGAAGAAACACCAAAAGAAGCTACCGAATCAACTGACAAAGATGGAGATACTAAAATGGAGGAATAAGTATCATATATTTTACGTTAGATGATGAAGAAAGATCAAGATTTATGTTAACCCATGTGTATTATCATATATGTTTATAATTTTGTTATATGCAATTCGTAATGAGTTCCTCAGGTGGCTTAGGATCTAGTGTTGGAACGACTACTTTCTGCCTCAATATCGACCCCAAAGTCCGATAGCCGTTCACCAAAATCGTTATACCACTCGGTTCTGTTGAGATGGTTTCTTGGATCAACATTTCTTCTCGTGACTGTTTCATTATCTTGTACAAGGTCAACTTGATCTTCATGGAAATTTTTATCTTGATGGCCACCATCCGGAGGCCATGGTAATGAGCCTAGATCTTGGTCAGAGATGCTAGCATAGTCACTTCTTGGGTATAGTAAACCATCTCCAAGAGGAGTACCCCATGGTAAAATCCAATTCCATGGATAACCCATTGCTTGAAAGATATTCTTCACTGGATTGAGATCATATGGGAATACAATACCATCAATGGTGAAATGTGGTTCCGTGTCTCTAGTTTGTGGTTCTTTTAGTGCATCAGTACCTGAAGACCAGTTTGTTACATCTTGTAATGCTTTTCCGAAAAAAGCTTCATAATTTTTCCTTATCTTTCGGCGTGATCTTTCGGAAGATATTTGAGATTCTATTCTTTCGTATTCCCAACTTTCAATTTGTGACATACCTGAACTGATGATTTGATAGAAAACTCTTCCTGTTAAGATACCCACAGTGAGTAACACAAACATGCTTAATGGTAATAGTATAATGGTCATTGTTAATGGTATTTTAGCAACTAGATAAGCTGGTAAATTTCTATCATTCCAATAACTAGCAGCTCTTTTAAGCAAGTGGACCATTGTATATGCAGTAGTATAATCGACCCATACCAAAAACCTTATGAAATGAGGCATGTTAGAATGACCGACACAGTTAGCTGTCCAAGGACCTTTTTGTTATACAGGTTAGTAACATGAACATCCAGACAAAAGATACTTGTATAAACTTACAGTGATGATCCATCTTAAGGACACACGTCTTACACGTTTTGCAATGATGAGATCTTTCAGGCTTGTATAGTTGACATTTCTTACACCATCTTCTCCACTGCGTAGGTGGTGGATCAAAGTTCTTTGGTGGTGTTCCTGGACTTTTGAAAATAGCAATCAGGTAATGAAGCCATATCATGGACATACAGAATTCATACCATATTTGCTGGTTTCTCGTCAAATCTTCTGAAAAGATAAAATAATGACTAGAGTACCCAATGAACGCTATCATGACAGATGGGATCTGGTGCGGTCAGTTTATGATATTTGGAAAAGTTGACTCCGCGTTTATACTCACAGCTAACCCTTGCCATGGCTTCAGCTTCAAGGGAGCCATCTGCTTAGGTGTTGTATGTAACAGGAGACAGCCCAGTAATTAATGGTGAAGTTTGAAAGTTACTGATGATTGGGAAATGTACAATTTGGCATTCAAACGTTGCAAAGTGTCATTACGATCTCGATTTCATTTTTCACGATAATTGATGCACTGGATTCAATAATCAACAACATTATCGACACCGATACAACAACACACATCGGGGAAAATCAAATAGCAAGTGGTCAAATCAAAGCCACATATCCCATTAAGACTAGTACTTGCTAAAAACTCTAATGAACAATCTTCCGTAAAGAATTATCCATTATATCTGAAATGATTTCGCCGGAGTGCCCCTATCAAGTGGTGTGTGTTTTGACCAGAATCACGGAAAATGTTTCAATTCTGGAAAACGCTTCTATGGCCAAGTTGGTAAGGCGCTACACTAGTAATGTAGCGATCCTCAGTTCGACTCTGAGTGGAAGCATTTTCTTTTTTTGCCAAAATTTTTGCCGACCAAACAGAACATCAATAACATACGCGTCATAGCCCTTTGTTTTCGACAAATCGATTTGTCGAAAGTTCAGTGAGATATCCAGTTTTAAAGAGTTCTAAATTGTGCATAGATCTGAGATCAAGATTGTTTTCGGCTAGACCGAAAGAAAAAAACCGGAGATATTCTCAGATGCTATTGACAAATTGTACCTCACTTCAATATACTTTTATGATAGGTATTCAGTGCTAGTTTTGAACTAAATCACACTTCAAACATCTACAATACTTTATTTGGTTATAGGTGTGGTGTAAAGGCTGTACATTAGGGAGTATGGCTAAAAACTTATCTCAATCAGAAGCTGGTCATGAAGCTGTTAAAAAGCAAAAGATCAAAGGCTTGAAGCACAAGCATATCACTCACGAGATACCTGATATCCCAAAAAAGGAAGGAGCTAACATTGATGACGAGAATCCTCTTACGTTCTGGGATTGCTCTAAAGACTTGAAGGAGGTACCAGATGTTGATACTATCAAGAAGCTTCACATTTACGATTTTGACAATACTCTCTTCTTTTCACCATGCCCCAATCCAAATCTTTTCAATGAACAGGCAATAGGAATGCTAACAAATTCTGACACCTTGAGCTATGGTGGATGGTGGTCTGAACCTTTGATCTTCAAAAATATGGGCCAAGGTTGGGATGAAGAGGCTAAACATGGGTGGGATTCATTTTGGAATACAGACATAGAAAAACTTTTGAAACTATCGTATGAAGAGGAAGATACACTTGCTATAATAATGACAGGCAGAAAATCATCATTGTTTTATGATTCAATTGAAACCATTCTCAATACTAGAGGTGTGAAATACAATGGCTTGATGCTTAAAAAGGGAGATTTTGATACTACAATCAACTACAAAACTCAAGTTCTTACAGACTTGTTGAATTATTATGAAAAAATAGAGCAAGTTACGATTTATGACGATAGACCAAGTCAATTGAATGGGTTTAGAAAATTTCTCAATGAGTATACCGAAGCCGTTAGACCTGAGTTGATCCATAACTTGGTTCCTGTTACACCTGAAGTGAAATACCTTGAGCCTAAGAAAGAGAGGAAAATCATAGAGAAACTTTTAGAGCAACACAATGCACTTGTTGAACAAGGCAAATCCACCGCTCGTATGCAGAAAGTGAGTTTGAAGAAAAGTTTTTTTTACAGCGCTTATATTGTGGAACTAGATTCAAAAGTTGAGCTGATACAATATCTATTAAAGCACTTCTCAGATAAGTTAAATGCAGAAGTTCAAGATAAAGTTGATTTCCAAATAGATTTCATTCCAATATCAAGAAACAAAGTCCCTGCTGCAGTAGAACTAGAGATAAAAAAACAATCAACATATAAATGGAAAGTCACCAGCTTTGGGTACCTGAGTGATGAGGCTTTCGCTGTTAGAGTTGAACCAGACGGATTTCAACTACCTGTACCACCTTTATACAATCCTCCATTTTTGACAATAGCTTTACAGAGAAAAGTTTCAACTTTGAGCTGGGAATTGTTTGAAAAAATAGATGAATGGATACCGATCAATGACGATCTCATTGTCGAAACCAAGTTTGGTCAAGTTGTCAAATTTAGAATATTGAAGGAACAATCAGAAAACCGCAAAAGGAAACGCCCTGTCAGTTCTGGTTAATGATATCAGATATAATTGTCATGTCTACACTGTGCCAACATAATTGATCAATTTTTATGCATAAGACCCTATAGAAAAGAATATATATTTGAAATTCTATTACAAAATGTAGGGATACCCCGGTCAATAGCTCAACATTGAAGAGTCGAGCTACGATGACACTAAGAACTATCCTTTCAACCAAAAAGCGGGCACAGAAGCCCATGATGCTTTTCGGCGGTTTACCATTCATTTAAGCACGAAAACGGCACCATTAAGTTGTAAGATTCATACTAATGGGATTTGACAAATTGTGCTGAAGCAGAAACAATGAAACTCGAGTCACTTCCGATAGCAAGATCCTCTAGTTAATAAAGCGCAATATACCCATGTATATAACACATTATATAGCTCAGATCATAAATAACTATAGAAACAAGACCAGTTTCATTAGCTTCAATTGCCATGGTCCTTCTAGTTAAAGAAGAAGTTCAAACGCTTCACAAAATTTTCAAAACCAAGAGAGCACTTTTGGTCAGAGCAGCATAAAAAGGCTTTCGCGAAATCGATTGACGCGTTTTCTAAGTCATTTACTTGTAACCAGTTTGTATGGTAGAGCATCAGGATTGTAAATGAGGAAGCCATTAGAAAGAGTCTAGGAAACGATCAGAATGAATGCTTCAATATTGAGCGTGCACTGGCAGGAGAACAGCGAGCCTATTTATAGTGTTGACTTCCAACCGAACAATGGGAGCGATCAGCTTTCAAGATTAGTTACCGGTGGTGGTGATAATAATGTTCGTGTAAGTAATGATTCAGCAAGGTTTGTGGAATTGAAAGACATTGGCTAACATTGGGTGCTATAGCTTTGGAGACTGCATGACACAGAAGAAGGTTATAAAGTGGAATATTTGTCCACATTAGCTAAACATACACAAGCTGTCAATGTGGTGAGATTTGATCCTAAAGGGGAGGTTTTGGCAACTGCTGGTGATGATGGAACTGTTCTTTTATGGACCTTGAGTGAATCAATCGTTAGAGATTTCGGTCAAGAACAGGACGAAGATGTTCAAGAATCGTGGATACTAAGACATGCATGTAGGTCAAGTACTTCTGAAGTTTACGATATTGCCTGGTCTCCAGACTCCAGATATATCATTACGGGCTCTACTGATAATGTGTCGAGAATTTACGATTCTTCCAATGGTCAACAAGTGTGTCAAATTGCAGAACATAATCATTTTGTTCAAGGTGTTGCATGGGATCCACTGGGAAGTTACATTGCAACTCAATCTGCAGATAGATCTGTTCATATTTATTCATTAAACAATGTTTCTTCAAAAGATCAATTATCTCCAACTGTTTTCTACAAAATTTCAAGAACAGAATTGCCAACAAGAACCAATCAATCAGCTTCAACAGCAATGGGTCCACCGACACCCGCCAAGTCATTAAGCGAGGACGAGCACTCCGTTAGTGGCCCTTCAGCTGATTTATCATCACATTCTAGATCTCAATCAGCTGGACTTTCAGTATCTCCTGCACCTTCGGTGAAATCTCCAAGCCCTTCTTCACCTTTACCAGCTGTGAGATCACAAAATGCCCCATTACTAAATTTCAAAAGCATGAAAAATTCAATGTTATATCACACAGAGAATTTGGAATCATTTTTCAGAAGACTTTCATTTTCACCAGATGGGAATTTCTTATTTACACCATCTGGTATATTTAAAGACAGCTCCACAACTGAAGATGGAAAGGAAGAGCTGATTAATACTGTATATATTTGTTCAAGAAGCGGGCTTAACAAGCCACCAATTGCCCACTTACCAGGCTTGACAAGACCAGCGTTAGCTGTTTCCTTCTCACCAATTTTCTATGAACTCGAGAAAAATCACAATAAGGAATCGGTATTCAAGCTGCCGTATAAAATGGTATATGCTGTTGCAACTCAAGATTCAGTAATCGTTTACGATACTCAACATTCTTCACCTCTAGGGACTGTCTCCAATATTCATTACAGAACTCTTACAGACTTGACATGGTCATGCGACGGGAAGTATATCGTTGTTAGTGCCGCTGACGGATTCTGCTCTGTGGTAAGGTTTGATCAAGGCGCATTAGGAAACAAACTGGAGGTGGATCACAAGACATTATTACCTCAACCCATCGAACAATCTCAAAATAAAATGCAATCACCAGCACAGATAAAGAAGAGACCTACAATGGAAATCACTGGTTTAGTGAAGAAGAAAAAAAAAGTTACAGATTCTAAAGACACTACACCAAAGCCTCAAACCGAAAACCAACACGAGGGAAATACCTTAAAACCTCAAGGTAATGAACCTAAAAAGAGTGGAAGTGAAGTAGGAGTGATAGATGAAAAGCCCCAACAGACGAAGGAATTTAAAGAGACATCTAAAGAGGTACCTAAGAGAGTAACTCCCACCACAATAATTGATGAAAAATGATCAGGGATTTGTGAAAATAAATCAGAGAACAGCAATATAAAATGAATACATGAATCTTAGATTTCACTACATTGATATAAATCATGTCAAAGAGTTTGTGTAGGTTCAACGTAAATTTTGTCAGCGCTAGTAATGATTAAAACAGAGTATCTCATTTATCTTCCAGACCAGACAAGTCTTGTTCGTTTTTCAATTGGGATTCCAGTCTGCTTCTGGCCTTCAAGATCATATCAGCTTTCTTTTGTTGTAATGCACTTGCTCTTTCATCGGCATTTGTTGACCATGCTCCCTTCGCACCTGATGCGGTAGCGGTGGCACCACTTGAATCAACATTGTATCTTTTCAGCAGGTTTTCTGGCTTGATGTTATTAGTGCTGTTTCTTGAATCAACACCATCGTTGTCGTTAGCAGTGGAAGCTCTTGAGGCAGCATCGCCTTGTGGGAATGGCAAACTTCCTTCGCTTAAGAATCTATCAACGGTTTCCTGTACCGATCCAGTTCTTTCCAAGTCCAATTTAATTTGACCAACTGTCAAGCTTGGTGCCAATTGCTGAACGACTTCGACCATGTCATTTGTGACAGGGCGACGATAACGTGGTGCTTGTGGTGTAGAACTTTGTCTCGATTGTGAATCGGTGCTGGCGTTGACTTCTTCTTGCGCTTGTTCATCGGCTTCGTCAGAGGATATGAACCATCTCAAAAAGATGAACGCTATGACCAAAGTCGCAATGAAAGTAATCGTTGAACTATCCATCGTTTGTAATTGAGCTGATGAATTGCCTTTGGAAGAGATTTGATGATTTCGAACGGGGTTGAGTCGTTTTAGAAGCGGAATCGATCTTGACGTGTAGATTTGGCGGTGAAATCCTAAAGCTTTTAGGCCCAGAAAAATCGCGAAGTTGGCTTTCACTATGCTTTGACCATGGAGAGAGGATAAACATCATTAGTGGAATTGAAGGGTATATATGTATGAAAGTCTGTCCTTTGGGTATCTTTAGATATTGCATTAGTCATTTTTAACGACTCCTGCTCATAACTAATACATACTAGAGCATTCTCTACAACTTGGCGAAGCCTAAAAAAGACTTAAAAGTCATAAGCACATCTGATTTAATTTAGCAAAACAGCTCGATAAATATGATTCCCACATTTCCTCAACCGTCTTCAAATCATATCAGCTCTTGAAATTTAATTTGAAAGCCTTGTCTTGATTGTTGATCTTGTATATGAAATTTGTAATAATTTCACTCTCCTTAACCGTCTGCATACTAAAATGCTTCTTGACGGCAGTTGACAACTCTGGTTTCGTCACTCTATCCCTTGCCTTATAACTGTATGACTTCTTCCCGATTTCTGACGCTAGTAGATAGCCATCCGTGCTGAGTGATGTCTTGATTGGTAAGCTGTAATGATCTCTATATTTTCTCAATGTTTCATTTGGCAAGGAGTCAAAATCTAGTGGATCAACTATTGTCTTCTCCTTTGGACCATTAGAATGTATATGTCTCGCTAGGATCTCCGCTTGGGCAGCCTGTGCTGCTGCGTTTCTAGCTTTCGTTGATGCTCTTGAGTTGGTATTGTTTTGAGACGACCCATTTTTAGCTTCTGATTCTGAGGCCGATGGGACGTCTTTGGAAACTCCTCTTGGTGGCATATTTAATTAAGGATAATTGACTAATGTTTTTTCCGATGAATGGATTCTTCAGACTTCAGTGAAGATTAGTCCACTTTATACTTCAATTTGTGTCGTTTGGTATCAACTGGTTCTGTAACTCAATTAGAAACGAAAATACAGCGATGTATTTTTCTGCCAATCCGTAGTGCAAGTCCCTCAATTTACCGTTTACGGCGAAACTTCCTAAACAGGACGAAATACAAAAATTCTACAATATAAGTCCAAAATCAATTTGAATACATTAAAATCCTTCCTCTAAGGCCTTTTGACTAGCCTCATTGAATTTATATAGTTCTGATAACTGCTCCACAAGGTCAAACAGCTTGGTCTCTTTGTCGAACAAACCAATGGTGTTTTCACGTAAAGACAAGACTGCAATGCTATGTTCAATTCTCGAGATGAAAATCTCAAACAAAGCTTTATCTAAATGATCATTCTTTTTAGGTTTTTGAGCATCAAGGGTATATCCAGATATTTTCGACAAGATATAGTCCAATTTCAGTACAATATCTCTTAGTTTGTAAATGTCCTCGGTCGTCAAATCAGGCTTACGTTGGAAACCATATCTTGAACTCAGTGATTGGGGGAATAATAGTGAAATTTCCTCTTCAGTTTCAAGACCCTTCAATTGAACTTTACCCATTGGTTCAATTCTCCAGCCAATGTTGGATAAAATGGCACACTCATTATTCAATGTTTCTGCTGCCTCATTGTTACCGAACGATTGTTCTAAAGTAGCACCGGCCAAAACTAGTTTATGAGCAGCCTCAATTTTCTTGAATTCAGTTAGACAATCCAATGTTAGAGTTATTTCACCACCATCTGCAACAGCACAAACTCTTGCAGTTTTGTTCACCATTGGACCGAAATAATCCATTCTTCTAGTGATGATATCTGGCTCACAAACAGGAACACCCCAATGGATACCCATACGAACTGACAAACCTTTATAAAGTGTAACACCATTTGAATCTTTAACTTCACGACCTTCTTCACTTTGAATAATTTCAGCGGGCCAATCTTCGAGTAATAATTGCTGTTGAACATTGAAACACCAAATCATCGCAGCCGTGATAGTTGGGAAAGAGACCATGAAAGCATCACCTTCAGTTTTAACTTCATAACCACCAACAATGTGTAATTGACGTCTCATAATATCATTATGTGTTCTGATGGCAGATCTCATGGCCAATGGATAATTCTCCCACAGTAATGTGGAGTTTTTAATATCAGTGAAAACCATCGCTAGTTCACCAACTGGTGGTTGAATTTCTGGTTTCAATCTTCTCAAATTGGAATCTTCAACTTGTTGCTTTGCAGCTGGTTTGAAATTCTTTTTGGCTTTTTTCATACTCAGTACAATGGCCGTGGTTTTAGTATCACAACCATACGAGATTGCATAATCTCTTAATTTCTCAGCTGTAACCATTGGATTATCATTTTCTCTAACGATATCACCAATAGTCTTGGTTGGCAAATAATCAAAAAGTTCTTTTGAGCCAAGCACCAAGATTTCATCATGCAAATTAGCTTCACTAATATCAGGACCAGAATGAATATGCGGCAATAAATCAATGAATCCAGCGGCTCTTGAAACTTTCGAAACACCATCCAATTTATCATTATTTGAGACAAACCCACCGCTGGTTCTGATTCTTTCAAATTCAACAACACTTGAAGGTTGGTGGTTGACAGACAAGAATGTGAATGAACCATCTGTTTTAGCAAGTATAGCCGTTGAATCACCAATGTTTGCAGTGTAAATTTTCTTCTCCTTGATGAAAATAACAGTTACACTTGATCCTGTCAACCCATCTTCAGAGTTTAACTCCGAGAAATTGATGACTTTGTTCAAAGCCAAGAAAGAATGTCTTAAAGCTGAAACAATATCAGTTTTGGCCAATTCTTTTTCAAATATCTTGTGGAAATTCTCTCTAATGATATGGGAAATTTTACCAGAGTAAATCCCATCGAATAGACCAATTAATGTACCACCGCCAATCTTCTCATGAACCGAGTCTCTTGCAACAATATGTTTATTCACTCGATCAGAAATACCATATGACATATTGCCAACAATACTTGGAGTGGTACGAACTCTGGTATCTATCGTCTCATCTGGTATGGATTGTGTCGTTAACGTCAAATCCATCAATCCCAAGAATCTTAATCTTGGTAAGTTCAAATCTTCAGTGATTTCTAATTTCTTGTTTCCTGAAAGATTCAAATATTTCAAGTTCAAGTTTGACTTCCAATTCCACTCATATCTGCTATTTGATGTGTTATATTTCAACTCATTAGAACCAACATCAATGACTTCCAAATTGTATAAGAAACTCAATTCAGCTGGTAAAGTACGGAATCTATTACCATTTAGGCACAAGACTCTTAGTTTTTCAATCTCTTCAAAATCTTCAGGTAATGCGGTCAACGCATTACCAGATAGATAAAGCTGATCAATGTTTGTGGCTTTACCCAATGTACCGGAAGGAATATCAACAAGTCTGTTATATGCCAATGAGAGGACTTTCAAGTTGATATAGTTCTTTATTGAATAGAAACAATCATCAGTCAATTGATTATCAGCAGCTCTCAAGATTGTGATTTTTTCATGATTTGGTAATGGCAATTCTGAAATTAGATTGGATGAAATATTGACAGAATCAATGAATGAAAAATCAAAGATTGATTTCAAATTGTTATCATGAACATCAAGCATTCTTAGTTTTGTTAATGCGGATAAATCAGGTATGCTTTCCAAATTATTACTATAGATTGATAAATCTTTCAAATTTGTCAAGTTCCCAAGTTCTTTTGGTAATTCACGTAATGCATTCTTACTCAATTCCAGATTTTCAAGTTTTGAGAATGATAAAATAACACTTGGCAACGAAGTTAATTTTGCCTTGGACAAATTCAACGTTGCCAAATTATTACTCTTGATATTTAATTGAGTGACTGGATTTTGTTGCAAATCCAATGCTTTCAAACTATGCAATGGATCAGCAATATTGGAAATATTGTTGTTTGTTAGATATAAATTTTCAATGTTGCTATCATGAAGATGGATCTCTGCAATGTCATTGAAACGTAAGTTGAGAGTTCTCAAGTTTTGAAGATTGATGTCGACATATGTCAAATAATTGCTAGAAATGTTGATTTTTTTAACTGATTTTAAATTATTGGTTGAATCAGGTAGATTTTTCAATTTGTTGTAAGATAAATCCAACTGTAACAGATTTGTCAACTTATTAACACTTTCTGGATAATCTTCGAATTCATTTGAACTAATATCCAAGATTTTCAAATTTGGTGGTAAATCCGGTAATGTACTAAGTTTGTTACATCTTAAAGTCAAGATGGACAAATGCTTTAAACGATAACATTCCTGCGGGAAATTTGTTATGAAATTTCTTTCTAAATCCAATGAGGCCAGCTCTTTGGCATAAACAATGTTTTGTGGGAAATACTTGGCTCTAATGTTTACCATTCTCAAACTACTCAATTGACTATTTGTAGTTTGAAAGAAGTCTGAAGGAATTGTAATATCACCGTTGTTTGAAACGTCTAAACTTTGAACTTTTGAAGAATAACACAATGCAGGAACTTTTTGTAAATCTTTACTCTTTAGATTGACATGTACCAAATCTCTAGCAATATATTCTTCTTCAGATGGACTCAACTGTTTCAACACATCATGATGTAGGATAAATTTAAACAAATAACTCAAATCGTCTCTACCGACTTCATCCAATCTATCTGTTTCCAAAAACCCAGAGAGTAATAACAAGTTGCTTTGGATTTTGATTGGTCTTTGATTCCATTCCAATTTTTTAGTCACTTTACCAATTCTTAAACTCAGCTTGTAATCACCACTTAGTTGGTATCTGCCTTTAATATACTTGATCAATTCCTCCACTGTTTCCAAGTATGGACGTTTCAAAGTTGAAGTGAAATCATCGTCTTCACCATATATTCTAATATGGTAGTTCCTGGTATCTTGTCTTTTCTCATCCAATTGCGTTATAGTGGTTAAAGTTTTCCGTACCACATAGTCATCGTCATCATCCGAAACATTTGTCATTCTATCTCCCTTGACATCCCAACTCTCTGGCGCTGTCCAAGAATCCTTTTGAGGCTGTTGAGATTCTTCCTGTTTGGTTTCCACAATACCAGACATGTCATTTAAATCATTCACGTTCAAAGCGACAACAGAATTACCCCCTGTAGAATCATTACGGAAATCGATGTAACTAGATGTTATGCTTGGATTATGAGCCACCATAGGATGTGATTGTGGAGGAGGGTTGTTGCTGTTATTATTATTATTGTTGTATTGCGGAGATTGACCTGTCTCATGTCCTGGTGATAATGGACCAACATCATCATTATAACTTGCACTTCTTAAGCCAGCCATATTAGAGATTGAAGGGGTTCTATTTTGTGAATTTGATCTTGCAAAATTAACCAAACTTCCACTTCTTGTCATTGGGGCTCCACCTTCATTATTACCAGCACCATCATTTCTTGTACCTTTGTCGTCTTTCATCGAATTGATGAATTTCCCGAAAAGACTCTTTTTATGTTTACTTGGCTTGATTGGATGGCTCAATGGTGGTGTATTGTCTGTTTTACCAGCATGATGAAATCCCTTATAGCCAAATGGGACACTGCTTAGTCTGTGGCGGAGATGGGTGCTATTCGAAGGGTCTTGTTCCTGGTCCTCCTCGATCAGTTCTTGACGGCGCGGACTGATTTGTTGAGCTTCCATTTGGTGTTGAGGACGTTGTTGCTGTTGATGATGAGCATCTGCCAAAGAAACCTTCCGCGAGGAAAGCGGTGAAACATCTCCATCGGAAGACTCTTTGGATACAATGGAGTGCTGGACAGGTCGTCCATGGATATTGTAGTTTCCCTCGAAGTTCGACATCTTCGACCAGGGGGCTATTCTATGATGGGATTCACAGGATTTATGAATTGAATTGAACGGGTTGTTGATGTAGTTTGTTACGATAAATTTTGGTTGTTTGATCTTCCAAAAAGGTTTTTGCCCTTTTCGAAATTTATCCGGCTGAATTTGGGAAAGGGCCACATTGGTATAAACTATTATTTAGTAGGATGAAACTGGAATATGGGGCAATTGAGACTGGTGGTGATCTCGTGGTGAGGTTACTGGATAGTGTACGAAAATACGGGGTTCCTACGAGAAAATCCTGTGCGTTCTATGAATTATTGGAGTCTATAAAATGTGAATGTGTTCCAAGTAGTTCAACTACGGTAGTCACCATTGATGGTGACATATTCATGTGAAAGATCACACGTCCAGAAGTCAGCCTTGGCACCACCTCCAGTACCCAGATCAATTCTGATTTCCAAGTCTTCAAATTCTAAAATCTCACTAGCCCTTGTTTCATCTATATCTTGTGGTTCACCATTGACCAATAGTTTCAATTCTTCGGACCCATCAGTTGGAACGAAAGTAACATTGGTCTTCTCGGTGTTCACTGGAACATCGGAGTAGCCAATTGCACATAAGATTCTACCCCAATTGGCATCTTTACCATAAAGTGCAGTCTTCACCAATGGTGAATTCGAGATGGTTTTGGCAACTTTTTGAGCATCTTGATAACTTTCAGCATCGTTGACTTTGATGGTGACAAATTTTGTAGCACCTTCTCCATCACGAACAACCAATTGGGCCAATTGTTGGGCAAATAGAGTTATTTCATCTCTTATCAATTCATAAGACTCAGTGGTGGACTCATCAATAACAGGCCCACCGGCAGCACCATTTGCCAATGCTGCAATGGTGTCATTAGTGGACATATCACCATCCACTGAGATACAGTTGAATGAACGGTCAACTGCATATTTCAAAATGGTGGTTAGGGCATTTGGTGCAATTGGTGCATCAGTGACGAAATAACCTAGTAAAGTTGCCATGTTTGGACATATCATACCTGCACCTTTTGATAGCCCAGCAATAGTATAGTGATTACCGTTGATGTTGATTGATTTAGATACTAGTTTGGGGAATGTATCAGTGGTCATTATACCTTTGGCGCAATTTATCCAAGCCTCATGATCTTGACCTAAATTCTCATTGATCAATTTGGGAATACCTGGAACAATCAAATCCATCTTCAGTTTTTGCCCAATCACACCCGTGGACATACATATGGTTGATGGTGATTCAGTGGAAGGGTTGATTGTTTTATCTACAATCTCCACGATTTTATTAGCATCTTCTAATCCTTTAGCACCAGTGACTGCATTAGCACAACCAGAGTTGATGACAATAGCATGGATCCCTTTATTTTGTTTGTCTTTCAAGATCTTGGAGGACACCTGCACCGGAGCAGCTTTGAACTTGTTTGTAGTGAAGCACGCTGCGGCATTGGCTGGTGGTGATGATTTGATGATGGCCAGATCCAGAGCCTGGTTCTTCTTGACACCAGTAGCTAAGGCCCCGACGCTGTACCCTTTGGGATACACACCAGACGTTGGAACATACTTTGCGTACTTGTTTGACAGGGCCGATGCCGTCGAGAAGAGTCTCTTTTGAGCCTGTATTGTGGACATGGTGCTCGTTTGGCGATACTTGAAGATTGTAAGATAAGAGGAAATATCCGAGGTTTTATACCAATGACTCAGTACGCTGTAACTTTTAGCGTTGATCTGCCCCACCATAGAAGAACCACTCAATCACAAGCACAACTTCCCATTCCAACAACAGAGACACCGCACTACCCAACACACCACTATAAAACCACTACAAAACCCTCAACCAACACTCCATTAACCACCACACTCAAATCGCAGAGAGAAGCGCTCGTAACCAACGCGAACTCTTTCTGTGGCCAGAAAAAGTTGTCGACTGAAAATTTGAGCTCGATGCCCTCCTGAACGCTTTTAATTTACACTCTCTTGGTCAATTGCTATTGAATTGGAACAATTGAATAACAGAAACACGATGTCCACTGCCGCTACCACCACCAAGGCCACCGAGCCAGACTACTCCTTGAACAGCTCTGACGTTGTCGAAAAGTATAGAACCGCCGGTACTATTGCACAAAAAGTTTTAGCCCATGTCAAGACATTGGTTGTTGACGGTGCAAAGATCTGGGATATCTCTCAAGAAGGTGATGCTCTTTTAGAAGACGAGATCTCCAAAATCTACAACAGTAAGAAGAACAAGGTTGAATCCAAAGGTATCGCCTTCCCAACCTCCATCTCCCCAAACAACATTGCTGACCACTTGTCCCCATTAAACGCTGAAGATGAACAAGCTAACTTGACTTTGAAAAACGGTGATGTCGTCAAAGTCCATTTAGGTGCTCAAATCGATGGTTTCGCATCAATTGTCTCTGAAACCGTTGTTGTTGGTGCTTCAGCCTCAGCTCCAGTCACTGGTAAAAAAGCTGATGTCTTGACTGCTGCTTTCAAAGCTTCAGAAGCCGCTTTAAGAACCATCAAACCTGGTAACAAGAACTGGGATGTCACCAAAGTTGTTGACAAAGTTGCCAAAGAATACGGTGTTGTTCCATTAGAAGGTATGTTGACCCATAACCAAGAACGTAATGTCTTGACTGGTCCAAAAGAAATCATTATAAATCCAAGTGAAGACCAAAAATCTCAAGTTGACTCTTTTGAATTTGAAGAAGGTCAAGTTTTCGGTTTAGACATTCTGATCTCATCTGGTGAAGGTAAAGTTAAACCTTTTGATGCTAGAACCACCATTTACAAATTGACCGGTAACAACTACCAATTGAAATTGAAATCTTCACATTTGGTTTTGAATGAAATCAAGAGAAAAGCCTCAAGATTCCCATTCTCCATCAAGAACTTGGACGATCCAACTAAAGGTCGTACTGGGTTAAGAGAAAATGTTAACCACGGTGTTATGATTGCTTACGACATTCAACAAGAAAAAGAAGGTGAATATATCGCTCAAGTTTACGTCACCGTTGCTTTAACCAAAAACGGTCTAGTCAAATTGACCAGCTCACCATTTGATGAATCAATCGTCAAATCTGACAAGGTTTTGAGTGATGACTTGAAAGAATTGCTTTCAAAACCATTGAAAGTTAACAAGAAAAAAGCTCCAAAAGCTGAAAACTAAGCATCGACATGACCAGGTATACTAATGTCTTTCAGTCATTTTAGAACAAGTGTCTTACATGGTATATGAAAGCATCAATGAAACGATTTGACTTACGATTACCCCCAATCAATATTTGTCTTTTTTATGCCCATCGAGTGCCTTTGTAAAACCAGGTCTTTTGGCCCTTTTTCCAAGAGAAAAACTCCAGTAGAATCAACTTCAAAGTACTTAACCAGAACAGTCACTAGACTACGTCTACACTCGTCTCTAACGACTCAGATTCCAAGTTCATCATTCTAAAAGTAGTGTGAAAAGTTTGTGCTTTTGGTTTCAGTTTTTCTCGCTGGAAGTTCAATTTTCACGCGTTTTTTTTCCACGCCTACAAAATCACTTGGAGTTTAAAACACAAATTATTATCAAGACAAAGCGCCTTTTGAAGCATTGTGCCCTGCTACACTTTGGCATTCCCTCAGGTCAATCAAGTCGCTGCTGCTGCTGCTATTCCCAATAACTGCTATCAGGTACGCTCCCATCCCGTTCTTACTGGTCATATTGCTGGTGGTTTTTGCTCGTTGCTTTGAAATATTGATTGATTCTATTTTGTGTTGGCCAAAGATACTCAAATTCCAGGCCCCGTTCGTCGAAAGTGTTCTCATTCATCTCCCGGACCTTTCAAGGGAGTAAGAAGATGTCCTCGTCTTCACAGCAGACTGCCAAGTCTGACCCTGTGCCAGATGATATTACATTCCCTTCCCCCATCTCAAGTATAAGGTCCAAATCAGCATCACAAAGAAGTTCAGCGAGAAGTTCCCCATTGCCGGAGGAAGCGAATAACAAAAGAAGAAGGTCGCATAGAATATCTGAAATAGAAGTGGATAAGAGTAAAGAGAAAGCGAAACCTAAAGAGTCAGTTGTGGATAAGAAACTGAAGAAAAAAGAACCAAAATCCAAAGGTAAATCAAGTAATAATGATGATGGTGGTGGTGAACCAAAACTTGTGCTCAAGAAGAGAAAATTAGAGACAAATGGGATGACAAAACTACAACCTAATGAATCAGCCCAGTCACAACAAGAAAATCGTTCCAAGAGGCCTTCTAAGCTTATATTACAGAATGGTAAACTGAAGTTTTTCGAAGAACCCGAGCTTGCTGATCCAATCATGTCTGTCACTGGGTTGCCTCTCGAAGCGCCTCCAAACTCCAAGATAAAAAAAGAGAGTTTATGGCCTAAGAAGAAGACCAAGAAGGGAAACAAGTCTACGAGTAATGGTTCTGATGAAGCTGAAGAAGATCCAAGTGTCACACCTGAGATCATTTTACCCCCAGAGGAGATTGAAAATAAATTACGCAATGAACTAAAGACAAACGAGCATTTGAAAACAATAAAAGACAGCCATTCCCGTTCCCAGGCTATTGAACCGATACCGAAACCTGGCTCAGATAGTATTCGAAGTAAGATTGTGAAGCCTAAAGAAAAATCATCAATCACCCCTACACCTAAAAAGACCAAGCAAAAGGATATTAAACGTAAAGTGAAGAATTCTTCGCCTAAAAAATTGAGGGAAAATCCGTTCGGGTTTGATAACTCAACACAATTGGCCGGTCAACATAGAGAAAATGCATTTGACTTTGATGATAACACCAGAGATAACGACGATTTTTGTGCTTCTTGCGGTGAGCCAGGTATTTTTCTATGTTGTGAAAGCTGTCCCAAGTCTTTCCATTTCGCTTGTTGTTCACCTCCTTTGGATGAAGATTCTCTGCCGGATGGAGCTTGGTATTGTAACGAGTGTAAAAGCAAGAAACACCCTCCAGTGCCAAATCCACCAGGTTTATTTTCAAAATTGTTGAACGCTATAGACTCGAGAAATCCTATACAGTTTCAACTACCCAAAAAGTTGAGAGAAAGATTCGAAGGTGTTGTCACGGGGACATTTGGTGAATATGAAGATACCGATTATAAACCTTACAAACCAACAAAGATTGGAACTTTTGAACAAACTGATCCTGATTTACATTTTGATAAAGATGGGAATATTCTTTATTGTAAAAAATGTGGAGAAAGTGGTATCAGCTCCAACAAGTTGAATGGAGTTCCTGATAAACTGATTACAACTTGTGATTATTGCTCCTCGGCATGGCATTTGGATTGTTTGGACCCACCTTTGAGCTCGGCTAAACAACTGGGTACGAAATGGAAATGTCCTAATCATGCTGATCATCTATTACCAAACAAACAGAGAAGGTTGAAAAGACCACATATAATTGATGTTGATCAGATTCATGGATTTAAAAATAATGGTGATATCGAAGTCAAGTTGAAAAAGATTGAAGATAATGAAGATGGCGACGACGAAGAAGGCGATAGTTCTTTGATACATGAAATTCCAACCCCTGCATATATGGATAATAGAGATACGAAAAATGGAATTGCTGCAGAGATACCGAAACATACATTAAAATTATGGAATGATGATTATGCCATTTATAGAGTCCCGGAAGAAGGTATATTGTCAGACTTCACTTCCAAAATTTTCGATATGAGAGAGAAACAAAAAGAGGAAAGGATTAAAGAAACTTGGAAACTTACAAGAGAAAACAATATATTGCTTAAAGATTTTTTAAATGGCGACGATTATAATCCAAGGGAAAAACAAACCGTGGCTTCTTTGATCAAACTTCCAGAATTAAATTTCAAAGATTTAGCCTCGATCGCTACCAAGGAATTGGACCAACTTGATGTCAGCTCTTCAAATAAGGACGATACAAACTTATCAGAAGAGGAAATCAAAGAATTGCTCAGCTTGAAGAAGTTGATTGCAATGAAAGGGAAAGAAGATTTCATGAAGTTTCTCAAAAGTTGATTTGGTTGTTTCGAATAATATACTGCCATCTTCCGAACTGAATAAAATTAGTTATATTTGAAACCCACGTACTATACAGCAATTTAATAGTGAAAATGAAATAAATATATAGTAAGCACATCATTCCTCGTCTGATTCCTCCTCTTCTTCCTCTTCTTGATCCTCTTTTTGTGCGTAGCTAATTCTTTTAGCTCTTGAACTTTTTCTAGTCCCAATTCTCAAAGTTTTAGTATCTTTCGCTTTTGATTTTGATCCATAATTCGCATCATCATCATCATCATCGATATCATCAGCGTCATCTGTGAATTTTTTTCTAGGGGTCTTCTTCGCCTTGGATGAATGTTCAATCTTGATCTTTTTCATCTTTTGAGCTTCGTTATCTTCGTTATGTTGACGAGGTCTTTTAACCAGAGTGATTGAGGCTATTTTTTGTTTGATTTTGACCTTTAAAGACCTGTGCACTGATTCAGGAATGAAACTGGTACGAACGATTTTTTGTCCTTCCTCAGAACTCTTCATCGATACAAATAACTCAGATGATAAATCAATCTTCCCAGGATAAGTTGTTAAAGTCCAATTTTTATGATCTTGCAATTCTTTGATTGCAACCTGTGCCAATTCAGAAACCCTATAGATGTTATAAGTTGCCTCGGAATTGCCGCTGAATTCTTGGTCAGTGAATAAGGCATCTCTATATTGTTTTATTCTAGTGGCAAAGTAGTATAATAACGAGATGTTTTGCTCTGTGGCTATGGTATCAAGAAATAAAACAATATACTCCAATGCGAATGAAAAAGCTTTCAAATAGCGTTCCTCTTCTTCAACTTCTTCGTCTTCAATATATTCCAAGAATTCAGGGTGATGACTTATTGAATGTAATAAACCTGTGATACTCTTTTCGAAGACGATATTTTTTTGGATATTCCCCTTATTTGATGATTTGGAAGTAAATGAGAACCTTATCCAAGTTTTAATTTCATTTTTCAATTGCTCATTAGGTTCGTATGCAATGAAATAAACCAAAGGTAAAAATTTCAACGAGATACTCTCTGTTTTCAACAGCGAGGTCAATTTGTGAATAAAAATTGAACGAACATGTTCATCTTCATCTTGAATTAGCAATACCAATCTGTTCAAAGTAGTAGGTTTGATTAATTTGTTATATCTTGGGATCTTGGCTAATTTCAATAAGCTTAACCCTGCTTCTAATCTTAATCTTGTCTGATAGTGTCTTGGTGTTGGATAAGTTTCCGATTTACGACTAACAATCTCCCCACCATTACCTATCAAGGAGACCAAAAGTTTCAAAACGTGTTCAGCAATTGAATCAACACTATCATCAGATTCGATATCGGCGTCAGCTAAAGATCTTAATCTATTTGTAAAGATTTTCAAAGCTAATAGTTTAGAGCTCAAACTTTCCTCTTTACCATGTTCAATCTCATCATCTTCAATCCACACTGGATCATCCTCCGTACCGATAACCGCATTGGTCAAAAGAACATTCTTGATCAAAAATGGTGTAATTTCATTGGCTTTATCTTCAACAAGACTATGTTGAGTCAAGAAAAATTGAGCAATAACAGCTAAGTGACTTGTGAAATTCTCAGACTCTGGGTCAAATGGATAAATAATATCAAATAATTGGTAAGACAAGGCTTCTTCATTTACTGATAATGATATTATCTTTGTAGCAAATTTTGCTTCTAATGGAGAACCTTTTGATGCAAACTCGATTATTTTTTCAAAAAATTTGTGATCCTTATCATCAAGATAATCCTTCATTTTTTTGAAGATGTGAAATAATGCTCTTAAAGTATTCACTTTTGAACCATCCTGACCGGGACGGGATGTTTTGATGATTCTCACTAAATCCTGTACTTGGTTTTGGAAAACAGCTGGAGAGATTGCAGAGACATTATTGATCAACTCCTGAGCTCCTTTGCTGAGCTTGGAATTATCACTTAGTTTCAATAATGATGAAATGTTGGATTTGTTATAGAATATTAAACTTGCACGATAAACAAGAATTTTGAAAGTTCCAAATATTTCAGAAGCAGATACACTGCGTTCAATTTCAGCAGACTTGATAAGTTTGGGATCTTGAAGCCTTGCAAATAATTCTTTTCTCGAATTTCTTGAAGTTTCATAGTCTGAATCCGAAGCAAGAGTCAACTTGATCAAGTAGTACAATCTTCTACTATTTATATTGACGAATGCATTCAATGAGTTGACAGGATCAAAATGATCAGGCAGGGAAACCGATAACCAGTTGATAGTTTTCTCTATCTTCATTTTCAATGATTCGTCATCATTGGCACCACTTTTGTATTCTTCTGAAAATTCAACAAACTTTGTAACGACATCTGACAATTGTTGCTGTCTTCTATTGAAAGCGAAGAATGAAGCTTTACTTTTTTCATCCAGGTTTTGGAAAACATTCAACATCCTTTCAACTCTCTTCAAATCATCATCTTGAAATGGCAAAATTTTTTCAACCAAGACGATATCCACCAAATGATTGATTTTTTTATCATTTATATATAAAAGAGACAATATGTGGTTTGGAATTTGTCTAATAATCTCATAAACCTCTTCATTATCATTTATCTCATTCAAGTATAAGTCTTCATATGAATCATTGAAAAGATTGGCCAAGGTGTTTACAGCTTCTTCTCTAATCTCTGGATGTTTTTCTCTAGCCAATTGAACCAGTCCATTCAAGATAGATTTGCTGTTGATTCTTTTCGTGATGACATTGGTTGATAATTTGGAGATGGCTTTTGTTGAAACCAATCTTACACGTTCATCAGTATCAATTAGAGTCTTTGCTATCCCATTTGAAATTTCAAGAAGCACGTCACTTCTATTTATCAATGCCTTTGATCCTTCTTCAACCCATTTGATTCTCACTTGAGGTGAGATATCCAAAGTTTTCTTTAACCAGTTAATCCAGGTTTCTTTATGTGTTTGAACAAAATTCAATCTCGATTGTGAAGCCAAGATCTTCCCAATTGTCTCTGCAGCAAGAATACGGTATTTGACATTCTCTGCATTCAATTCGTTATCTATAAGACCCATGACAGATCCCAATACTTCAGGTACGTGTTTCCAAATTTCAACGGATAACGTGTGTAGTTTTTTCAAATTTTTCAATTGAACTTCTGAATCCTCATTTTCATTATCAAATAAAACTTCAGAGAAAAATTTGGTCAATTGTCTGGCAAGTCTATCAGGATTGGCATCGCATATGGCTATACTCAAGTTAAATGGGGATGTACTGGATGTGCTCAAATTTGATGTTATTGAAGTGCCATCTTTATCTGTGTTTGTTAAAAACTTATTCATGATTAGCTTCAAGACGGAAGAGCTGATCTGGTCCCATTCAGAGATGATTTCAATCAATATGTCAGCAATTATAGGCTCGAGCTTCTTGTGGAAATTATTGGATGAATCATAAAACAATTCGAATATGCTTTCAATCAACGAAGTGTTCTCCTCTATATCGGTGACCAAAATGATACTTCTCACTTCTGCCAATCTTGTAATCAAATAAACCTGCTGTGTATAATAGCCATTGTTTTGGTCTCTCAATGACTTGAATTGTTTAATGAATAATTTGAATATTGACTGGAGTTCAATATCAGTGTATGGAGCATCAGGGGCGTAGATTCGTAAAATATCAGCTAAACAACATGACACTAGACTCTGTACTCCTGAGTCTTTGTGATTCAAAAGTTTCTTATCAATGAGATCTTCCTTGATAGACTTCAAACTGTTTGTATCAAAATTTTCAGCATCGATTTGGGAAAGTTCCGTAGAAAGTTTCTATGTGAACATTAGTGGTTAGTAAAGGGAAGTAAGTCACACATCGAGATTAGGGACACTCACGTCAAGCCTTTCAAGGAGCTCTTTCACTCCAAAAGTCTCCTTTGGTGATGTTATGATACTTTTTTTGAACTTGAGCTTTGGCAAACGAGATGTAGTCATGATTCCCTGGTCTCTTTGGCTAGATATTGGGCACTTGCTAGACTAGTTATCTGTTCGCGTCTTCTTTTCAAAACACTTGGTTTTACGCGTTGGTGCCAGATCCCATTCGCGACACATCTCCAAAAATAAAACGACTAGTCAACATTTGTTACAAATGCTTGTTATATTAACTACATCTGCTGATGGAATATAATGGAGGAGAATACTAATTGAGCATCCATTCCACACCAGTGATGCTTTCAATAGGAAAGGTAAGAGATAACACAGAAATTTTAGTTTGTCTGTCATTTACGTCGGGTCGATATTATATATTGCGAGATGAAGTAGTAGAGCTGGTTGGATGTTATTGAGTAGCGGGAAGTACTAGACTGGTGGACAATACAAGGTTGAAGTACGTATGAATGTGAGTCTAAAGAGATATGCATAACTATACTGAAACAAAATCAAAACTGGAAATCAAATTATATATGCTGATTGTTTGATGCAACACTTTGCTGTTCGAAGTAATCATTATCATGATGTTCCGACATTCGAGGCATTGTGCCATTTGTATTAGAGCGTGAGCGACTGGAAGATGGCCGGCGTTTGTATATTGCTTTTGGTTGTTCCATTGCAGCTGAGACATCATAGCTGTCTATCCCGGCGATGTTATCTGAAGCATTTGCAACTTTTGGAGTGATGCTATATTCTGAAAGTCGTCTTTTTAAGTCTTTTGCGTTGTTAGGTTGCTTTTGAGTTAATGTTCTTGAAAGTGTTCTGAAAAGATTTCCTTGTGCATTTGAAGGGGTTTGAGGAACTGCTGGACTTGATACAGATGCAAATTTAGCAGGGTTGACACCAGATTCAACATCTCCAGTGAAAGATTTTCTTCTTGTGAAAACTTTACGTAGATTTTCTGATGCATAGTTTTCTCTAGCATTATAGCCACCTTCTTGAACATATTCATCCTCCTCCATCTTGTTTCTTTCCTTTTCGTTAAACTTGGAGATATTGGATCTTGAATCAACATTAGAATTATCAGAGCTGACTGATTCATTGTCTTCTTGCTCAACGACATCATCAATGTCATTTCTGGATGCAATGGATCGTTCACGACGTAGTGGCTGACCCATGCCTTTTACTGGGAATACGCCCGGTGGTGATCTAAAAGAACCGCCTGATCTTTTGGAAATTCTAGAAACATTGGATGGAACTCTTGACAAGTTACGAGTGGATCTTGAAGATACAGAAAATCGTTGTTGTGGTTGTGGTCTGTATGAGACAGGGTTTATTTGGTCGTTATTCGCCTGGTCATCCATATCGGAAGAATCCAATTCTTCTTCTTTTTCACTCGGTACTCTAACAACTCTTGAATCCATTTCCAGTTCGGGTTGTTCATCTCTTGCATCATATTTAGGCAAGTTTAGTAACTTACGATCTCTTTCAACAACAACCAGATGCAAATAGAACGGAATCACAATACCAAATATCGCTCCCCCAACAGCATTCCCTAATGCTGCCGGTACTAAAACTTTCCAAATACATTTACCAACCGATATTGGAGCACCGTTAAATAAACCCATAGGAATCAAATACAAATCAGCAACAGCATGTGAGAATCCCATAGAGACAAACGTAAAGACTGGAAGACCCATAAGCAATAATTTCACATGAATAGGTTTGGCCAATAATTGCAAATACACACCCAAACAAACACAAAAATTCCCAGCGATACCTCTGATGAACGTTTGAATGAATGTGAAGTTGGCTTTCTCGGTAACGATATCAATTGATCCATTCACAAACATATCACTTTGTGTCACTCCTGACAAGTTACAAATGACATAGCATATGAATAAGTTTGCACCCAGGTTACCAACATAGCTAATAAACCAACTGACTAATAAATCCAAAACCGTAACAGCACCACGACAAACACCGACTGAAAAATATAAGATATTTGAGTTGAAAAGCTCAGCACCCATTATTATGACATAAAACAACCCAATGGGATATAGACAACCTTGCATCAAATGTACCATACCTGGATTAGTTTTCCACAGGTCTGGATTTTCAGCTTGTGCTAATAGATGAAGCATCCCACCACAGGAAAACAAAACACCACCAACAAGTGAATTTATGACCAGTGTATCAAGCCGTAGTCTGGCTTTCTTCATGGACGTAGCCACCACTGCAAGAGCTGCCTCATGGGGAGTGATATAGTACGGATCTTCAGACATGTAAAGTGCGATGGACCTAGTTTATTTAGTTTATTCGCGACCTCTATTTGATTGCTTCTCTATTGATCGTGGTGGGTAACGGTGAGAGCTTTCTTCCTTTTAGCGTCTTGAGGGATTGGTAGTAATTGTGTATAGCTTATAGAGCTGAATGTGAGCTTTTTCAATGGTTTTGAGGTCAGTGGTTGTTTAGGATCGAAGAGATTGGTCCATCTTCTGCAAGAACTAATCCATGATAGCCATTTTTTTTCCACGGATAAAACACTGTTCCTACCAAAGACGATGCCCTATGTCCGTATGTGTCAACATTGTTGGTTTGGTTGTTGGAGCTGATGAGGTCCCGCGAAATGGAGGTCCTGTGTCTAACAAGTGAAGGTTATCTACAAAGTTTGAGGAATCTTGAAAGGTTAAATAACAGCCATCGAGGGGCGTTGTGTTGGAGAAAGTCCGATTCCTGAATATGTTTTGTGTCAAAACTTCGGAAGGAGGCCTCCTTGGCTGTGATTGGCTGAAATTATTATCGTCCCAGCACAGATAGGAATTTGAATCTTGGGGATGGAGGACTCTTCTTCAGATTTTGGCTGTGTCTATTGTTTTATTGGTTACAGATCAGCCATATGTTTTGCGAGAATGGAGATGTTGTCCTTGACAGAGGTATATTTTGTACTTTTCGAGAATTAGCTATGGACGTGTGATCTGGGGTCGATCTACTTTAAACTATGTACTACATGGTTTTTTTTTTACCTGATAAAACAGCCTATAAATGCAAGATCATGCTATTAATCATACCAACAACAAGAGCCTTATAGTTCATCGATGATTCTTGACAACTCCTCATCATATGTGGAGTCTTCAGAGTCTGCAGACTTTATAATTACATCTCCCGTCTGTTCAGGCTCCCCTTCGATAATTGCTGAGGACGATATCTGTTCTTCTGGTAATATTGAACTTGTGGCAACGGGTTGACTTTGTATCAACGTTGCTGCGAAATCGACCTCGGCGTTTTTCTTAGATATCAAGCCAACAGTAGCCAAACTTAGCTTGAAGATATAAAAAATGATTTTGAAAACAAACATCACTGGTAATTTGAGCAGTCTGCCCCAAAAAACTTTAAATACACATAATCCAAAGAATATGAGTGCATAATACATTCTTTTTTTGTCCCTTTCACTACTCAGTTTGATATCATTGATAAACCCATCAGATTTCTCAAGAACCCCTTTCAAGTAGCCATACCTATCAGATAAATAGGTTAGGGAGTCACCCTGTATGGTCAATTCCTCCATGTTAAGTTGGGACTGTACCAATGATGATTGTAATATTTGACTTGATTGTGTCAATTTAGATGTTATTTTCTTGGTGGTGGACATGATTTTGCTATTGGTTGATGCTGGTTTATCTTCAGTTGTCTTGTGTTTTCCCTCACTGAATAACTCTGTAGATTCTTTTGGTGCATATTTGTCCTTCTTTGCTTGTTGAAATCTTTTGATTTCCAATTCTTTCAACTCGTTTTGTTTGCTAACAAAGTTTTTCTTATAGTTTTGTAGAAATTGTTCATTTTTATCATAATCTAATGCGTATTGCAACAAGTCCTGGTTTTCTGTCCTTATTGGCTTTGTGAAATCAAAATCATATTCAAACAGTAGCTCAGCTTTCAAATATGTCAACCCATCACCGAACGTGTTAACTAAATTCAAAATAGAGATCCGCACGTCATCATTCTGTAGCCCATCAAATTTGTTCAAATAACCTAGCAGTTGATGTTTAGAGTCATGCAAATGTCTCAATTCAGCCTCTATCTCGTCCGACATCTTCAATTGTGTCTGCTCTTCTCCAATGTTTTGCTGTCGAAGGACGACTTTTGCTCGAACTGATCTCTTCTGTTTTTTGATTGCAGGAAGAATCAAAACTTGCACGTGACACATAGTGAAGTTTGCGCGAGAAAAAAGATAAACAGACGTTATAAGAATGATAAAATACTACAGAACAATAAGAATCCACATTCTTTTAGCAGCACAGAAAGGCATAAGATTAGTTATTGGGATATCCCACCAAATGATATAAGATATCTCGATCATCATGTTCAAAGGACAGAAGTTTGAACCGGATACAAAGTTCCAATTTGTGAACTATGAGCAATCAACCTCCCCCAAATCCTTCAAAGACACCAAAAAACCAAAAGCACCTATTCCATACACTATGAAGTTCCAACTGAACTCTGTAAGCCCCTATAAACTCAGTAACGCATCACAGATAAGCAATCCTCCCTCATCAATACCAGCAGAGCAGACGCATACATTTGTTGCAGACCGGGCTTTATCATCTCAAAAAGCTAATAGAAAAGCGTCATATACAATCTCAACTAAGAACCAAAAAATAAAGCTACTAGAGATCATGCTACGGAAAAGAATATATTCTGCAAAATCCAAGCTCGATGCTTGGTCAGATGTGGTTCATACGTATAATCAAGAGCATAACCTGAATGCCAAAGAGGGATTAACAGTACAACATGCAAGAGTCAAGTATAATCAAATTTTGAGTGCTGCAGAGTTGAAAAATGAAGAGGATTTGTCCACCGATGAAGAGATGGCTTTGAGATATAGTCATGATAAGCAAAAGTTTAAATACGAAAATGCAAAAGATGCCAAGCTTGATAAAAGATATGAAAATAAGAATCCCAAACAAACTAAAGTTTATGATCTTATAACAAAACTACAATTTAAGTTAGATCAAACCAGAGATACAATTGGTGAGCTGAAATCACGAGAGAAGTTCAAGAATGATTTGTGGCTTTTACATAAAAGAGTGCTTGATCTAAAATTGATCGAAGAACAATATCAAATATTGGAACAAGTTGATTATGATCATAAAGGTGCTACTCGTGTAAGGGTATCAAGAGAAATGAGGGAAGAGATTTATATGAAGGCACAAAAGATACAGGATGAATTGGCTCAAGTTTTGAATGATGTCGAGTACGAAAGGAAAAATCTGAACGATGATCATTCTGTTGTTGATGGGGTTCTTGTTGAAATGCAAAATTTAGAGCAAACATGAATGTGTTTGTATTCGATAAGACATAGGCTGAACTTGTCTTAATATGAGCTTCGAATGATAGTACGCCTCTTTTTTCAAGTCCTGCCGTGCAAAAAACAGATTCTATTATCATCTGAGCAGAGGTTTGTGGAATCCAGGGCTTAGAGCCATATGAATGAGAACATGGGACCTAAGTACATTGACTGATGAGCTTTATTGTTGAGGAATAGTGATGACATTTAAACCTTAAAAGTGGCATGTTCTATCAATCAGTTGATGACGTTTTATATGACATTGACCCAGAAAGACCAAGTTCCCTGATCTGGGTTCTACTCAACTTAGTACACGGTAGAAATATTGATGTATAAATGACGAGATGACATACTACAAAGAATGGTTTTAGTATAACACTTAAATGTAGACAATAATATAGTACACCAAATGGTTCCATAAAGCCAACGAAGTTCTCTTGAAAATCACATTCAATGCAAAATAATCTTTCTCGATGACCCACAACGAATTGAGAATCTGAAAAACTAAGGAAGAAAACAAGAATTTTCCTTCAATCAAGCATTTGATGGGTATCAGTTGATAATTCATTCAAATTCAAATTCTGTAGCAAGCAGCAATTATATTTTCTTTCACTGTGTCTCCATGCAGAGCAAGTTGTTAACATGGATTAGTGACAATATCTTGAGAAAGTCTTTTGTACTAATTGTAAATTTTGGCGTTTTATAGTGAATCACAAAGCCAAAAATCTCATCAAGCAATTAGTATCCCTTGGACACATCACATCTCTTCCAATTGCGTTGGCTGTGTGCTAAGAATTGGTCCTTCGTGTGACGTGTTCGAGCCATCAGCCTCCTCACAAACCTCAAAGTACTCAGGATATCTCATTTTAGATACATTCGCACTTATTAATCGTTCCCTTGGGCTAATAAACCTAAGAATGGTTTCACGAGTATTGGTGACTTTTGTACGTATAACACCTGTTTTGTCCTCCCGTTGTTTACAGACACTGGCTAGCTCTGTTATACTTCTATCAGACGTCAACCCATGTTTGGTAACAATTTCAACGAAGCTTTGATGGATTTGATTAGCTTTGATTGATTCAAGGTGTGACAAATTTTCATAATATAGGTCTGACCTTTGTTGGGTAATGATTGATAAAAAAGTTGATCCATATTCCCCAGGCCGAGATGAAACATGCTTTTGTTTTCTTTTGGCCCTACTCGCTTCTTTATAGGCTGTTTTAGTTCTGAATTCGAATTGGGTAAAGTCATAATCAGTCGTCTTAGCAAAGACTGTCAAATATATTCTCTTCAAATTTTTTGTTATTTGTGATTGGATCGATTCAGATCTCAATTTAGGCTTTATACGTCTAAATCTAACATCGTAAGCATTGAAAGGCAATATACCTTTCATTGATTTACTCCCACTGAAATAATGTTCAAATGTTTCAGTATCTCTGGCAATTCCATGCACCATTGCCATAATCACAAAGTTAATGGCATTGGGGTGTAGTTTGATCTCATTTGACTCTCCATCAACAGCAATACCAAATACTTCAGGAATCAAGTAACATATATATTCAGCCATATCATGCAAGGCGGCAGGGGGAATTTTCATAGTAAACAATTGTCTAGTATCAACAGGATATCCATACATGATCAACAAAGATATAACAGATTGGTGAATGACTTCCTGTAATGAAATTAGTTGATAAGCAAAACGTGATGATCTCAAAGCTCCTGGGTACAATACATACCAATACATATTCTAAATTTTCGTTGTAATAATTCTTCTGCTGATTGTTTCCATCACTATTAAGCTTGAATTCGGGGTCTAATGTCAAATTCAAAAGCACCTTCATATGATGAATGGATAGCGTCTGAATGAGTATCTCATTGTTGTATCTTGAAGTTTCAATTCCTATTTTCAATATTTGATCTTCTGGAATATCTATTGGGAACTTATACTTGGAAAGTAATTCTTGACTTGACAAACCATCTGTTTCATTCGACATCTTGCCACGCCTCAGACAATTGAAAACCAATAGACTAAGAAGTAGATAAATCAAGTTATAACTGAATATAACAGCTTGCAACAATAAATCACAACAACAACAATAATGGTAACCAGGACAAAATTGAGCTTTTCATAGTAACTCTAATTGTATGAGAGTTCATTTCCAGAAACACATAACCTCTACTAAACCCACCGTAAATGGCTCAAAACGGACGAAACAAATTGCTAGGCATTACTCCCAGACTTATTATTCATCATCATGTACTTTAATAATTACAGACCATTCGTTGAGTTGTTGTAATTTGACCTTTGCGGCTAAACTTTAAAGTCTTAAAATTTGGAAAGTTGAATTTTTCTGATTTTCAGCCGATTTGTATGGGGAAACCATGCTGAGAACTGAACATCGGGTTTTTACTATGGGAACAATACAGCTCCCTAACAAAAACTATGAAAAATCCGGACTTACTCTATTTGAAGTGGAATAACTCAACATTAATACATGTAAACTCTTAGAAAATTTCAGGATGTAATCACAAATAGTATGCGCGTATAGTGGCACATTTATAGAGATATCCCGTGTTTGATTGTTGTACAAGACGTCTTCAAATCTAGTCCGGCTCGCTTATATAACACAGGGTAAACACTCTTGTTACGCGCAGCATCCGCGAAAGTGCCTTTGCCGCGAATTTTGTCTTTGGTCGATGAGAAATCTCTGAAGATTTGTTGAAGGGAAAAAACAGGTTTGAAAAATATGACTGAAAAGCATTGGTGGGTGGCAGTTTTAACAACCAATATTTCCAATCTACATTTCCCACGACTTTTGTTCTTGGCTTTGTGATCCGCCATCCATTCTGTACATATAACAAAACTTTGGAGTGGTATATTCGAGAGATTTGATTTCTTTGTTGGAAGTTATAAGCCTTACATTTCAACAAATCAATTTTGGGCATAATCTATAGATCATACAAATATAAGCATAATGTCTTGGTTATTCGGATCCTCTAAGAAAGAGGAAGCATCAACTCAACAGCCACAACAAGTGAATAATAATAATTTGGGATTTGATCCATCATCAATTTCCGATGTTTCATCAATTATATCGACCCCAGGTGGTTTAGATACTTCAAGATTACATCCATTAGCCGGTTTGGAAAAAGGTGTTGAATTTATGGATTTGGAAGATGAGAATTTGACACAAGTGGAAGGTGCCCAGGGTTTGATTCCATCAAGAGGTTGGACTGATGATTTATGTTATGGTACTGGTGCTGTTTATTTATTAGGTCTTGGAACCGGTGGTACATATGGGTTTTTAGAAGGGTTGAAAAACATTCCAGCAAATTCACCAGGTAAATTGAAACTAAACACCGTATTGAATCATGTCACCAAGAGAGGTCCATTTTTGGGTAACACCGCTGGTGTTTTAGCGCTAACTTATAATTTAATCGATTCCACAATCGATGGATTCAGAGGGAAGCATGATGCGTTTAGTTCCATAGCTGCTGGTGCCATTTCCGGTGCCTTGTTCAAATCTACAAAAGGTTTCAAACCAGCTGGTATTGCGTCTGGTTTGATGGCCGGTGCAGCTGGTGCTTGGTGTGGTATTAAAGCTTTATTAGCTTAATCAACTTGATGAGTGAGAAACAAAGAAACAAAAACATGTAGTTTATGAGAATGAATCTATATCTGAATAAAGAAGAGAACTATTTAATTGAATAGAAGAGTATGTTTGTTTTTGAATTTTTTTTAAAAATTATATAACTCTTTAAACATTCTTGAACATCTCAAGAATGATAAGAGGTTATATAAAATCTGTATATAATTGTTTGCATAATTTGATAAAGTACAAATAAAAATAATGAAAGCTTGAACATTTGACATTGTATATCTATTTGCTATTCAAGTTGAAACTTGTTCTAATTGTTGTTTTTTCTCCATTGTGGATGATTTGTCTATAGCTTCTGAATCTTCCAACTTGTGCTTTTTGGTATCTTTCTTTATCTCTTCCTTTAATTCCCCTTGCTTCTTCACTTTTTCAACATCTTCTTTCAAACTACCATCATCATTGAGTTTCCCTAAAGCATTCCAAAACTCTTCATAACCTTTAGCTCTTGCAATCAATCTATAAAACAAGGATTTCCCCGGCGTCATTCTTGTCAACATATATTTAGTGTTCCCTGTGAAATTGTCAAAATCTTGAGCAATTCTAGTGTATTCTTTGATCAATTGTGGCCAATTCAATGGGGTTGTACTGAAACATGATGGATTAATTTCAGCTTCTGTGGCAATCATCCCACCAACATCTTCCCCGTGTTGTTCTTGGAACTTGATGAAATCATTACGATCCAAGATCATACCATTCACGATGAATGTAACATTATGTTCGGCACATTTTTGTTTTATTTTATCAATATAAGTTCTTATTGGTTGTTCTCTGTTTCTCATTGGTTGAGTACGACAATGAACAGTTAGATTTGCAATACCAGTTTTCAACAATTTTTCAATCAATTTCAAAGAATCTTCTTCATTTGGTAAAAGCCTTATTTTAACACTAATAGGTTTATCATTTGGTTTACCAATTTTTTCAACAAGGTTTATCAATATCGATTCTAATAAATCCGGAGTACTTAATAAAGCAGCTCCCATACCTGCATGAATCGAGAAATGCTTTGGACATCCAGCATTTATATCTATCCCTGATACATCGTTAATGATTAATTTTGCAGCTTCCACTGCGATATCTGGATTTGCAGTACCCATTTGAAAAATTATTTTGGAATCTTCTAATTTAGGATGAGTTCTGAAAACAAGATTTGTTACACCTGGTATTTTGGTATTACCTTTGGCAAGGAAATCCACAGTGCCTAGTTTTTCATTTATGACCCTATCACATGTCAATATCTTCTTATCGATAATTTCTGGGCCTAAGAATATGGTGGTCAGTATAATGATAGATCATATTATTACAAATCAAAACATACCCCATACCAAATCAGCGCCGTATTTTAGCGCCAAAAGTCTTGTTGGGAGCTCCCCAGCTCGCACCATAGGTGCAAGAACCAACTTCCCTCTATAATCAACCATCTTGTTCTTTGTTTGTTTGGGATATTATGAGATGGCTTGACACATCAAAGATAAGTTTTGATATAGCGATGAGTTCAAAATTTTCTGTCTTAAGCGCCTATTTGGGTATTGGCCTACTTCGGTAGTGGTTGGTGCATATGTGCCCTGGTGCGACAGTCTTTATCAGTGTAATAGCTTCAGAGTCGTCTTTTATTCCTTGATGAATGTCATAACTTCTAATTTTATACTTCTCAGTTGGATATTAGCAGTACACACATCTATATCATCACACAGGGTGAAGATGAACTGATTGGCAATGAGCAATGAGCATTAAAGCGTGCTCGATTATATAATATAACCAGCTTTTTCTCTTTCTGTGATGCCCCGAGATGCAGTTTCCCATCTTTTTCGTATTCGAGAAATCGAGAATCATATCTCCTCAGATTTGCTGAAGGACTAATGAGTGATTTGGGATTGATGATGCTATGGTTCACGGTTCAATCGAGATGATGAATCCTATTGTGCCAGCTCATCTTGTGCTGGTTCAACTTTCTGGCTTTCGGCTTATGAAGGCCATCTTTACTAACTGTCTGTGTTTCAAAGGGTCTGTGATGTTTCTCCGAAACAAGTATTCACCAACCTCGCAGCTTGTAATCTTCTGAAGTGAGAAGTCCAATTTTTGGCTGAGTTGATGACATCGTTTCCAAACTCAACTTCACCGTCACACCTCTTTGAGTCGTTGTGTTCGGTTCTCATTCCTTGTTGTTTCAAGCGTGTCGCGGAGACGCTTCAGGTAGGTTCAGGTACCAGGGACCGCGTTTCCATTCGAAACCACAACAAACAACCCACAAGTCAACAACACACAACTATGGGAGAGACGGAAGCAGTGGAAGTGTTGTTGGAGCGTAGTTGAATCAAGAGGTACTGGCCACTTGTCGCTAGGTACTAATAGCTCTCTGGATCTTGTCCAAGTGTTCCAATCCACAATCGTCTTCTTCTGTTCGAGTCTTGACGCCTTTTTCAAATTGGAATGTAGATTCGTGTCTAGACGTAGCGTAGCGCCCGGTTAAAACACCAGAGATCCACAGCCAAAGATATAAAACAATCCTTAAACACTCCAACTCGCTCTCCTTTCTTCATATAAAACCAGTCAATTCTTTTGATCTGTCTCCTTCGCTAAGGCCCCCTCAAAGCATTCCAAACTATCGTCGCTCGTTTGCATCAACATCCTCTTGACTCCTGTCTCTCACATACTGGCTTAAACATATTAAGCGCGCTGCTCAAAGATCCATCACAACTGTTAAAAGTGGAACTTATCCAAGAATCGCCTTGAGTACCACTTCACCACTCAATACTGATCAACCGCTGCTGCCGGAAAGTTTGCTACAATGTCAAAATACATCTCAAGTAGGCCTAATGGTCAACACAGTGGTGCCCATCTCAACAAGTTGGAAACTACCGCTGAAAGAAACATCGGTAAAGAGATAAATGTCGTCAATACCAAAGATTTCAACCATTTGGATCTTATAATCGAAGCTAAGAACAATAGATTGAGATCGGAATTTTTCTACATCTACGACTATGAGAAGTTCAACAACTGTTCCCTTTTGAAAGAGAACTTTGACGTGTTGGCCTCTGATCAAATCACTCATAACTCTGCAAGATATGTGATTCATTACTTGACTATGGAACTGAAGAAAAGGTTTAAAGAAATAAGAGGTAATGTCAAAGCTACTAAACAAGAACAAAACATGATTTTCGATATCTTCAAACCAAGCTTGGGTCAATTCGATGATAGTGATATCATTGAGGCTAATTCTTTCATCAAATCTTTATTCCCATATGAAGGTTGTTCATTTACTGGTGAAAAACTAGAGAAATTGATTGCTCAGTCTAATTGGATCACTTTGATCTTAAGTTTAAGAATCGTTTGGAGTTTATTACCAAATGCTATAATACCTTGGAAATCATTCCATAATTTTGAAGAATCTGAAAAAAGATCGAACTTCAAAAATAAACAATCTTTTTACCAAGTTTTACCAACTTTCTTACCATCTCATAATCATGCATGTGTTTTATTTGAATTTTTAGAAATCTTGTTATACATTTTTTCTGATAATTATTTCCTAGATTTGAACAGTTCTGTTGATTTGATATTTACTGCTGGTCAAATATGTTTCAATAGAGATGAATTTCACCCTTCCAAAAACCAAAATGATGACGATTTGAATGAATTGCAACAGTTTTATTACAAAAGAGGTTATTCCTTCTATCAAATATTCATTTCATATCTAAGATCCCTTGCTCAAGAATCTTCATTTAATGATAAAGTCATTTTGGAAACATTCGAAGTCAATGAGTACCCACCAAGAGCATATACACCGGTCACTCAAAAGGCTTTGACTCTAACTGTACCAAGTGGTGCTGAATTGGAAACAACAAATTACTTCAAACTGATTTCAAATGCTTCCAATGCAACTTCAAGAATCTATTCATCAAATCATACCTTCACTAAATTTGAAAACAAATTTTTGGATAAATTTGAAGTTAATCCTCACAAGATCATTGAACATTTTTTCTCCAAATCATCTAAGAACTATTTGTTGAAATTTGATAAGAATTTAAATTTTGAAAATTTCAAAGTTGGCAAAGATATTAATGATTTTAGAAAAAACTTGAAGAATGGTACATTATTTGAGAATAAAGAATTGGTTTCAACGTTTATAAATGATTTTAGCAGATATGGATTCGAAGGAAACAACAATAACTTTGGTCAAAACGAATCATTTGTTGCTGACACAATCAATTTCAACTTCAATTCCAAAATGGAAAATGTTGATACAAATCCAATCAGAGTTTCCAAATTAGAAATTAGCGAATGGTTTATCAATGCTTGGAAGTATGAAACATTTTTGGGTTATTTGCAAAATACTGTTATCTTGAAATTAACCAAGACTATTGGTGACTGTGATTGGTTGATCATCACTTCAGATGATAAAGTTTCTGCCAACAATCGTTATTTAACACCACCAAACTCTGCTGAGAATGCAATTGATTTGCAGAAAGAAGCAGAATTGGGTCAATTGGATAAAAATGGCGAGGAATTTGAGGATGAATCTACTTCTGATGCTCCAAAAATTTCAAAAAAAGAGTTGTTACCAGCTTTGTCTACCAAGAAGTCCAAGAATCCAAAGAATCAAAGCCCAAAGAATCAACAATCCTCTCAGTCACAACAGCAAGAATCATTTACTCAAACAAGCCCAAAGAGAAAGAGAAGTCCAAAGAAAAATGATTTGAAAAATATTTCTCGTCCTAGCCCTCCAAGAGACGTGGCTGCTTTTTCAAGAGAAGATGAAGGTTCTGGCTCTCCAAATGCCATCAGATCTACATTGCCAGTCATGAAGGACTTACCAAAACCAAAAGATCCTGCTTCTTCAACCCCGACTGATAGTATAACCGATGAGGAAGGTATGAAATCTTCAGAGAGACCATTACAATCACCAATTGCTGAGATTATTGACGTTCATGCCGATGCCCAATCCCAAGAAAGTATTATCAGTTATGATAATGATGACGACGATCAACTTCCATTGGAAGCACCAGGTAAATTGAAAGAAGGTGATGCTACTCCAAATACAAGAGTTAGCACTCCTTCTATGGGGACTCCATCTTCAACTTTCTATAGATCTGCCAGATCAAATAGCAATACCCCAACAACTGCTGATAAGGAATTACCACTATTAAAAGACTCACCAACAATCACCAAGGCAACTACTGCTCAAGTATTTGCCTCACCTCCAATTCAACAACAAATTTCAACAAGGCAAACTTCGACTCCTTCTCATAATTCTTCAATCCATCAGCCACCATCTGGTCCAAAGGATTCAAACTCCACTTCAACTCCACCACAACAAGTTTCACGTGCATTTGCTAACCCACCGCCATTATTGAAAGATACTCATAATACAACTTCTTTGAATTCTCAAATGTCCAAACAAATCATGAGTCAAATTGATCTTTCCAAACCAAATGGTCAAACTACTACAAATGGGCCTTTCTCGAGACCTTTACAATCTCCAAAAAACTTGCCTAATGCATTACCACAATCTCCTAAAGGATCTCCTGCTGGGCTTTACAAAAATCAAGGTCCTGCTCCTGCTCCAATAACAGCACCTGATCAACCAGCTGGCCCACCTCCAAAACCTCATCCTTATCAACAACTACAACATCAAAGTCCCCAAAAATTGTCACAGCCATCTGTTGCTTCTGGTCCAAAACCTGGTCCAATTACAATTCCTGGTATTTCTGCTAATGCATCCAAGGGTCCTGTCCCAACCCCAAGACAGCAATATTCCACTCCACCAAATAGGCCAATTGAAAAATTTCAAAGCTTACCATCACCACAATTCAATTTTACAAAACCTTTAAGTCAACCTGCTTCACCAAACTCGATCCAACCACCATCTTCTTCATCTCCAGCTGCTAATATTCCTACTTCATCGTCAAATGAACAACTCGATAGACCAAGAAGATTTTCTAAATTAGGTGTTGTTACTAAAGATGTTCAATCCCAACTCAAAAATCTTTCACAATCAAATTCACCAATTGGACAAGCATTCCCAAAATTTTTCAAAAAAGCATCACATGAAAATTTAAACAAGATTACAAATTCTGCTTCATCAAATTCCTTAGCTCATATCAACGATGGTTCTGGTAGTTCAACTTCTGAAAAGAAAAAATCAACTTTATTAGTCAACAATCCAGAATTGGAAATTAAAAACATTGATTCAATTCCAGAAATCCCATATACTCCAAAAGCCATCAGAGAATCCAGATCAAACAGTGGATCAATTGAAACAAATAGAGAACGTTCATCATCAACAATCAACTCTAAATTGAAAGAAGATGAACAATCGGATTTGAATAAACCTACTTCGGATTTTGATAAACTATTATCACAAAATAGAGAGAGTTTCACAGGTGAACCAAATTCAGCAAATACTAGTTATAATGATAAATCATTACCAGATTTAATGGAATCAAACGAAGCAGATTCAACTCAAGATACTTCCAAAACTGATCATTTAAAAATTGAACAAAATTTAGATGGATTATTAGAAGAGATTAAAGAAAGTTTAGGTTCTGATAGAGAAAAATTCTTTAGTACTGATGATTTCCAAGATTCTAAAACAAATTCAATCGATGTTTGAATAGCATCCAATACTTGTACATTATTATATTATATGCGGGGACCAAATCGGACGTTTTTTATATGTTTCCCACGAGTGCATTTTCTATACTATATTTTTTTGTATACTTTCGTATCATACATTGCTTAATCATTAATTTTGTCATCAATCTTTTGTAGTTATAGTCGATAGTGATGGGAGTGATGTTCTCGAACTTACAATTGATTCAAGATATGGAAAACAACAGTGCTATGTATTTTATATCTACTTTTGAATGCATTACTTATACATCAGTATGGAAGACAATGCTAATTATATCATAGTTCATCATGTTCCATGATCGTCTCTGTTTCTGTAACTATTTCAGTTTCAGAATCGGTTTCTTCTTCTCCGGATTCTTCCTCCTCTTCCTCTTCCTCTCCATCATAAGTACTTGCAATTTCATCCTTTTCTTCATCATCTTCCGCAAGTTCTTCTTCAACAACGACATCCTCTTCCTCAGCTGTGATATATTCATCGTCTGTAACATCATCTTCCGCAATTTCTTCTTCCACAACAACTTCATCTTCCTCAGCTGTGTTATATTCATCGTCTGATTCTGTAGAGGTATTCACTTTGTCTGTTGTCTCTGTTTCTCTTTCCAATTCTTCCTCAGAATCTGATTCCTCTTCGCCAGTGATATATTCAACGTCTTCGTCATCCGTGTCAGTTCCTCAGTGGCTTCACTAGTGGCATCGGTAGGAATTGTAGTTTTTGTTACAATTTCTGATATTGATGATTCAGAATCTTTTGATAAGACTTCATCAGTTGTTTTTGTAACGAGCACAGTTCTTGATTCGGTTATTTGTTCTTCAGTAGTTTCATCGTCTGATGTTAACTCGTCTTCAACAACTTCTGAATCATCTGAAACTTCTTCATCTTCTTCATTGATTGGCTCTGCTTGTGGTGAATCTGTTTCGGTCCCTTCAACAACATCTTCCACTGGTTCTTCGATTGGTTTTGGTGCAACAATCTCACTAGCAGCATCAGGGGTTTGAGTCTGAGTAATGGCGTCAGTAATATCAGCTTCATCATATAATTCACTTCCCGTTGTAGTTACCCCAGTGACAATTTTAGAGTTTTCCCTTGAGACTGAAATTTGTTCGTAATCTGTTTCATGCTCGTGCTCATGTTCATCATCAGCTTCAAAACCTTTATCATCCACCGCAGTTTCGGAAATGACATTATCAAAATCAATAGCAGCAGGCTCTGGTTCCAACTCAGTTTTCAGATCACGCTGTTTCAATTCCTCTACGATTTGTGAAGCCTCCTTTGTTGATTTTGGTGACTCGATTGATGGTTCTGAGGTTTGAGAAGTGAACGGTGTACTTGTTTCTGAAGAAGATTCTATTGGTGAGGTACCAGCAACTGGCTCGAGTTGAGTTGGTGTGGATGATTCTGATGACAACTGCTTAATGGGTGGTGCTGTTTTTGTTTCTGCATCTGTTTGGGTTTCAGATTTTGTCTCTCCATTCAAGCCTGACATTAACTTTTCTGTAGCTGATTTATATAAGTTTTTGATCACGTTTTCATCTTCATGAACAGCTTTAGTTTCTGTGACTTCATTCTCGAGTTCGGATTTAGTAGCACTGTGTTCAGTGTCTTCACTTGAGCTCATCGTACTTAGTTTTTGAAGTCTTGAACTTGAAATCTCATCTAATTTTGAAGCCAACTTCGAAGTCAAAGAAGCAATTTCTTGGCTTACTCCACGTTCAGTAGTTGTAACACTTTCAGCTGCAGAAGTAGTTGAGGCAACGTCTTTGAAAGATAAAGGAGTGGTTACAGTTTCAGTTTCAGTTTCAGTTGTAGAAATTGGGACGAATCTAGTTGTTGTTTGAACCATGTCTTCAGTATTTGTTAGTTCATCTGTTAGTGGGATGCTTGAGGTTATGGTTTGCTTCTTTTTCTTCTTCAAGGTTCTCTTCTTGACTCTTCTCTTCTTTGTTGAGGTTGTTGAAGTTGGTTCTGTAACAAGCTCTCCAGAATTCGACTCAATTTGAGAACTTGTAGTTGGAGGGTTCGAAAATGAATCATATTGATCTTCAATTGAAATCTCGCCATAGTTTGGTATTTCAGTGGAAGCGCTCGATGACGATGTAATGGCACTTCTCGAAGAAGATTCCATAGTGCTTGGTGAAGAAGTTTCGATAATACTTGATGATGAAGCTTTGATAGCACTTGGAGATGACGTTCCAATCGTGCTTGGTGACGAAGATTCAATAGCACTTGGAGATGAAGTTTCAATAGTGCTTGATGATGAAGACTGAGTAGCACTTTGCGTAGAAGATTCTATAGAACTTGACAATGAGGTTTCAACAACACTTGATGTTGTTGACTGAATAGTATTTGTACTCGGAATTGGCACAGATACTGATTCTTCTTCACTTGATAAAGTTTCCAATGGTGTTTTTTCGAATTCTTTTGATGTAGATAATTCATCCGTCTGAGTAGACTCGATAGATTTGGTCAGAACCGATTCTTCCCTTTCATATTCAGAACTAGTGTCCTGAGTAACACTTGAAGAAGCAGGCACTTTACTTGTCAAGCTAGTGATTAGCTGAGTCAGGCTTTCCACTTCTTCTTCGCCGTCCTCCTCGTCCTCGTACAAGTCCTCTTCTTCACCATCGTTGTATTCCTCCACAACACCGGTAAAAGTAGCAGATTTTTTAATATCGTCTGACGTAATTGTTGGTCCTGTGGTGATACTTCTTTGATTCAATGTGAAATATTCGCTGAAATCCAAAGTTTGTATTTCTCTTGATTGATAATACATCAATCCCAACTTCACCAATAAGGCTACTATCAACAGTTGAGCCGATCTTAAGAAGAAATAATAGATGTAATGAGTGTCTATTCCCAACGCATCTGGGATTTCAATTATGTTCACAGTGTTGGCAACAGAGACACTTGCCAAAAAAGATCCATTTGGTGAGAATGTTAATTTTGAAATTGATAGATTATGAACATTATTCAACACTCTGATTTTCTTGAAAGATTGTAATTTCAACAATACTATTGAATTTTCATTACCCGAGAGTGCTATGACTCCATTTTTAACATTAACATCAATGGAGGTGATTGATTTGATTTTTTTGGAAATACTAACATCTTCCTTAACAGTTTTCAATTTGGCATTAAGAGATAATTTCAAAACACCAACACCTATGGAATTTTTCAACGAAACACCCAACAATAAATGATCATTATTGATGAACTTCACTTTATTCAACGAATACTCTTTATTGATATCAACACGGCGTAGTAAAGATCTCCCAGTGATGATGGAAATGGTCTCCACAGTGTTATCTTTAGTGATATAGGTTAGATTTTTCCCATCAGGGCTAATATCAATATCCTTCACCTCGTTATTAGTCTCAATCTCATACCTAACGAAAAGATTCACTGGATCCAATATGTGGATGATTGTTGGTATTTTACTTGATGCAACAGCAGCAACCGACCCGTCTTGAGAAATCTTTATGAATTTTTGGTATATTGACACCGAGTTGTTTGATAACGATTGTTGTTCTGCTTGAGGTTTTTGATCAAGACTCGTGGCAGTTATATATTTCAAATGTTCTTTGATGTATATGAATTTTTGCAAGTTGTGATTTATACCATTTTGTACTTTATCCATCCCTTCATTGCACCCTAATAGTATGATATTATTACTTGAATCAAGACAGCTAGGAGCATCATTATCATCTGGTAATTTCAATTCCCTAAATTTCTTTATAGGTTTTTTCTTTTTAGTCAAATTTATTGTCAATGCAGTTAATCTATTTGAGATCTCATCATTACCTTCACCACCACCACCTGTCACCAACAACGTTTGGTCGTTAAGAAACTTGGCCCCGTATATGGGGTACCCAATGTCGTAGTCCACTGATTGCAGCTTTACCATTTCCTCGATTGAGCAGTAGTTTGTAAATCAATCGTCTATATAGTGTTAAGTAGATAGACAGCTCGAGGTTTATGCTTCTTTGTTGGTGATTTGTTAAAATTAAGCGCCAGGCAAGCTTACGGATTTCGCGAGATTCAAATATAGAGGATCATTTGACTTTTTGCTTCCCAATCGGGAAGTCGACAATTATCTATGATAGAGGTTTCTACAAATTTACCAGAAGATTATTATAATTACAATTTGGTAATGTTTCAATTAAAAGGACTTATACGCTGAGGATTAAGGGATTATTAGCGATTGTGTAGTGGGTATTATGTTAAAAAAATGCGATTCGTAAAGTTAAAGAGTAATAAAATAATGCTGCAATCAAATTAAGGACATGCTATTTCAATTCGTAATTGTTAAGAGTTTCAATAACGATCGAGTTATCGATATTTTCCTGATTATTATTGTCCTCATTTATCTTTATTGGATTGTTGAATTTTATGGCTATACTTTCTCTCCTATGATGATGTCTCTTACATCCATCTGAGCCTTGATCTTGACCCTGGTCCTGGCTTTCATTGGAGCCTATTGTTATGATGCTATTTCTGCATGAGACACAACTATTAGAACGATCTATTGATGAGTTGTTGTTGGTATGATCGTCCATATGCGTGCAGTTTGTCAATATTGATGATTTTCTAGAGTGAGATGCAGAACTTTTTTTAAGAGTAGGTGAAGAGGGCGGCTCGTTTGATATGGTGGGTAATGACGATGTTCTTAATAATGGAGGTTGTCTAGCTTGTTGAGTTGTTGTTGTTGTTGTTGTTGCTGTGATGGGATTGGTTGCTGTTGCTGTGTTTGTGCTTGAAGGTAAAAATGGTTGAATGTAGGAGTTTCTAGGGGATTGGATAGGAGATGTATTTGTAGAATGTGAAATTTTATTCAGTCTTGTTGTAGACGGGTTTTTGTAATACATTAATCTGGCATTTAGGGGAGAGTTCAGCTTTGAATCATTCTGTAGTGGATCAAATTGTATTTCAAAACGGGAGTTTCTAGGAGACGACTGGGACTCTGGTGAGCTCATGATTGGGTCCTGTTGTGTGTATGTGGTAGGAGTATACAGGAGTGATGTGTCTATATTCATTGTGAATGATTGTTGTTTGTACTCAGTTGTAGATCAAAAGTGTGAAGTGAGGATAGCCCTTGGTTTTATATGTTTTCTAATAAGGTTGAAATGTATAAAGTCTGGAGGCCATGGGTGTGCTTAACAAAGTCTAAAACGGTGGTAAAAGAAACGAAGCCGCAGTGGGAGATTGTGGGAGTGTAGGGCTATTGGGCAAACTGGCAATAAACTGTGTTCAGGTCGTATTCTGTGCGTTTTCTGTTGTTGTGCAATCTTGTGTCACTTTACGTTGCTTTATCAGAATAACTGGAACTACATAGTAATAACCACAATAGTAGAATAACCTGGATCCTAATTCCTGTACTAATCTTAAGTAATTATGGTATAAAGTTTCAGGTTGTGGAGTCATCTGATTCTGTGTTTGTATTGGCGACTTTGTTTATCTGGGGAAGCTCCACCACAAGGCTTAAAAGGATCAGATCGGGTGGAATAATCAATATCAGGCCATCAACCTCTTTTAAAAGCAAAACAATTGAGTCCTCAAACCCTGAATAGCCAATAGATCATCAACAGATCTTGTAGGCATCTTTATCATCGGTGATGTATATCATCACCGTTGGCTTTTCTTCTTTTGTTCCTGGTTGCGGTGATCCATTGCTCTTATTAAGCAACATTGTTGTATTGAAGAAGGCTATATATAAACAACTGTACAAATACGCTCTTTGACAGCAATGGTCATCAGAACCGAGTTTAGAGTTGAGAATATACTATACTTCTATTGTTTATAATAATTGTAGTTGTTGATAATAACTCTAATGGTATACTACTGCAGGAAAGAAAGATATCAAGACATTACACTGAAAATTACCCAGCAATACAGAAAACCGTAGCAATAACCACACAACTATCCACTATAAACATCAACATTAACCACTAACTACAACTACAACTACAATACACTTCAGTCTTCCACTGTAATGAAGGATCCACCTTCCTCGTTGTCTTCACGGCATTTCTTGGTAGACTTTACCGGTCTTGTCAATGGAGCGCATTCCTCCATTACTCACCACAAATCGTCAAAAGATCCAGTGAAAACACTCTGTTAATTAAATGTAGATACAGTGTATATAAACCACCACATCCTCTTGAAATCAATCATCATCTCCTACAATTGACACTTGTTGTCTCACTTATAAATCACAATTAATCACGACATTTCCGAATTTTTCACCTCCTGAAATAAAGATAAATACCCACCGCATTATCCTGCACTTCTCCAGTATATTCAACATCAACAAACAAACAATTGATAAACAACCAATTGATCAATCATGTCATCTCCTCTAGGTCTAGGATTCGTCGGTACTGGTATCTTCGCTACTGATAAACATCTCCCAACTTTCCAAAAATATCCACAACATTTCAAACCAATTGCCGCATTTAACAGAACAAAGGCTAAAGCTGAAGAATTCGCCTCAAAAGCAGGTATTGAATCTGATCATATTCATGATGATTTGGATTCAATCTTGAATGATCCAAAAGTCGATTTCATCGATGCATTACTACCAGCTCAACATAACTTGGACACGGTTCAAAGAGCCTTGAAAGCTGGGAAGCCAATCATTATTGAAAAACCAATCTCTGCAGATTTGGAAACTGCCGCTGAAATTGTCAAATTAGATAAATCAAGTGATATTCCAATTCTTGTTGGTGAAAATTGGATTTATTACAGATCTGTTGATTTGATTAAAGATCGTTTATCACAAATTGGTGAAGTTATTTCATTCACCTATAGATCAACTGGTCCTTTTTATCAAAAAAACAAATATCTACAAACATCCTGGAGACAAAACCCAAAACATATCGGTGGATTCCTTTCTGATGGTGGTGTTCATCAATTGGCACTATTAACAGAAGTGTTGGGACCTGTTCAATCCATCAATGCTCATACGAAACAAGTCCGTAAAGAATCTGGTACCGATGATGTATTATTCTCCACTGTTAAATTGGAAGAGGGAAATAATGTCATTGGTACATTCACTTATGGTTCTGCGTTTGGTAATGTTGAAAAACATGGTTCGTTCATTATCTATGGTACTAAAGGTTCAATCACTTTAGATTTCAGTGCTAAGAATCCTCATAAGAAATTAACAACGCTTATTGGAGAATTTGGTGAAACTTTAGAAAATGAAGAAGTCTTGGAGTTTGATGAAGATCCAACTGGTGGTGTTGGATTAGAATTTGAAAATTTTTATGAAGCCGTTGTTAAAAAGGATAAATCTTTGATTAAATCAACCCCTGCAAAGACATTCCATCATTTAGCCATCATTGCTGCTGCTTTGGAAAGTTCCAAGAACGATGGTAATACTGTTCAAATCGCAAAGCCATTATAATACAGTAAAAAGATATAGAAATTAGATTAAAATCCCGTCTATAAAATTATAAAATGATAATCTCTTAAACAAACAACTCTCTTCATTTTCTCTTACTGATCAATGCAGAAACACCAGCTGCAATTATACTAACCCCAAGAATAACAACCAACATCATATTGGAATATTCATAAGTTCTTGCCGCATCCGTAGGCCATCCACTATAAAGTGCATAAGTTGCCATAACTGAGCCCAAATTACCCAACCCACTAACAAGGGCACTTGCCACTGCAATACCAATTGAGCCATGTTTGGCACCAAAGATCTCGGCACTCATTGACATACAAGTTGGCACGGTAGGTCCCAAGCCAAAACCTGCGATTAACAGCCCACCATATCTTGACCATTTATGTTGGGCATATGTACAAACAATCATACCAATTATGATGATTAATGTAGCTAGGGAGAAAATCAAAGGTCTGTATTTCTTGTGCAAAATATCAGAAAATGGAGTTATGATCAAAATGGCAGCCAAATCAAATAACCAAATTGGGGCATATAATAAACTAACATCAATTGAACTTAGTCCAAGAACCGCTTTGATCAACGTGGTACCGAAAACGGCAAGACCAAACCCTGTACCAACAACTCCGAAATACATCATGATTAATGGCCATAGTTTAACATCGATGAAAATCTTATAAATGTCATGCCAACCCCAATGAACAATTTTGGCAGAATGTTGTTCCATATCTCTTTTATGCAACAATCTTTCCTCTTCGTTTAATGGATAGACATTCATTTTTCTAAAATTGTTCAAAAATTTGTATTTGGAACTATATTTACGTTTACAATCATTATCAGGTAACCAAACTAATAAAAGAAAACTAACGAATACAGTAACAACCCCATACACCAAAAACAGCCATCTCCAACCTTCCATGCCTCTAGCCATATCCATCTTCTGGAACCCTGCAGCAACAAGACCTGCAGAAGCTGCACTGATCTGAGCTGCTGTGAAATAATAACCAATTCTTCTAGTCATTCGACTTGGAGGATACCATAAACTGATGAAATAAGTCATACCTGGCCAAGTACCAGCCCCGGAAACACCACTGATGAATCTCACGGCAATGATCCCACCTGCGTTATCCAGAGCTGCGTAACAGGCATAAACCAATCCAACACTGAATACAATACGTGATAACCAAGCTTGAGGAGCCGATCTGGTCATGATCATATTCATAGGAACGTCAAATATGATGTAACCAACGTAATAAAGCGCCGAGGCAGTGGATGTATCATGACTTGTCAGGTTCAAACTTTGTATTACTGAATGTCCAGCTTCCGTGTTCATTGTTAACGTATTCCCATAAGCTGAAGATCCAAATGATGTAAGGAAATATAAACACCAAAGGGCAGGAATTATACGTAGGTCTAATTTGATGTAGATCTTGTTCAGTTTTTGTAATTCCTCCGGAGTGAACTCAACAGCATTGGACCCTTGATCAACCTCATCTAATTCCTTTGAACGTGTGGATTGAACATAATCATTCTTTATACTTTGTGAATTGACCGAAGAACGATCAGCCTCGTCAATTTTAGTATCAGACATCTCAATCTCCTTGTCCCTAATCTCCTTGCCCTTTATCATCTAGGAAATCCAAGAGGGTTCAAAGTCACTCTATATATAATTATAATTCTTGTTGAGAATTTTCACACCATCGCATCAACGACACCTTTTTGTTAATCATACACAAGACTCAAGATGCCCTTGACTCTTTTTTTTCATAGCTGCAACTAAAAAATATTTGACGGGTGACTCACGATTATTGCCCGATTAGGGAATTAGATTGAGTCGTTTACGAAAAGATAAGTACGTAATCTATACCAACGGTTTTCTTTATTGTTGGGTGATTTACAACACTAGTTTTTGATAGATACAATGATGTTCAGTATGGGATTAGATGTAAGGATTGACGTATGTATATGAAGTATGTACATAGAAATTGAGTAGCCACTTTTATAAATGATGAATTGCCACGCCCTGTCTGAGATCTTATGACAACATAATATTCATTTCCCAATCTTTATGAACACTGAACCAATTATCGTTTTCCAAGTTATTTTCACGTCTTCTCCAAACTTCAAACATGATTTGTCTTGCACCCCAATAAGACCCAACACCTGATTTTGACAAAAACACGGCCCAATTTTTATATCTATTTTGTAATTGTGGGTCGATTGTGGAACAACCTCCAATGAATCCTTGCCATATCAATGGAACAACAGAGGCATGACCTGCTTCTGTCAATTTTTGTAGTTCTTCCAAATGAACTATAACATTCTCGGCATATTTTTGTAACAAGACGTGATTCAAATTTCTAACCATTGTGAAATAATATATGATTAAAGCATTGTAAAAACTCATACAATGATGATAAATGCCCTCGTGAGATTTGCTTAGGAATTTCGCAGCAGATAAATCATTCAAATCAACAAGTGTATTATACTCTGTTAATTTCCATTCATTTGTCCATGACAATAGTTTAGATTCAAACCCTTTGCATAATTCATCAATATAAACTTTTTTGTTTTCAGTTTCACCTCTTCCCTCCAGATAAAATTTAATCTTTAACAAATTAACCGTATCGTTAAACAATAGCAAAAGTGAATTTGGTACACCATATAAGGCATCAGTCAACAGCAATTCTTTGGAAATTTTGGAAGATGAAGTTGCACCTTCATTAATAAAAGCTGGAGAATAAGCATGTGGTGTTGTTTTTTCACTTAGTATACTTCCAACGTCATCTTTTTCGATATTATGAAGCACAGCTTCATCTGGTGTTTCCGCTTGATCTACCCCATTCAAGTTATCTGTTGGTCTTGTTTTCAATTCTTCTGGTGAAGGTGCAATTGCCATGTCATCTTTACTGGTATGGAACAGAACTCTATCAACTTTCAATTTTAAAGCTTCATTCATTGTATTTAAATTTTCATGATTTGTTGAATCTTGAACCATTTTCAAAAATGAAAAAATACGATGTAACAATTTGGCCTTATGAGATAACTGAGGTCTTTCAGCCATTCTCCTTGTGATCATCCCTTCACACATTGAAATATGATATTGACAATCAGCCATGGTTCCCCAAACTATATCAATAGTATTCATTGATAACAAGGCAACAACAACATCTTTATATTTTTCAGTTTTCAAATCTGGTATATCATTTTCCAACATTTTTTTCAAAAAAGATGAAGCTTGTAATCTTAATTCAATACCTAAATTGAGGAAAAATTTAGTTTCAATTGAACCTTTTTCATATCTTGATTGTAAATTGAAACAAGAAACTGCCAATAGCGCATTCAACAATGAAGCTCTTGAATTTGTAGTTCTACCAAATGCACTAATATCACCAATTGCTCGAAGAGCCCTAGGAAAATAAATTGTTCTCCATGGATTTTTAGGAAAGGCAACAACAGTCATCAAATCAACAACCTCACTAATATAATGATTCAATAAAAATCTTGCTAATGGACTTATCTGTATAGAATTATTTGATAAAGGAATCGAAGATGGGATTTTCTCCTGTGTTGGTAAAACAACGATTTTGATAATCTCCTCGGGCATTTTTGATTCAGCAGTATTGATAACAATATCTTGTTCATCAGTTTCCGTGACATCTTCATCTTCTTCCGAGATTCTCTCCATGTTTAATCCAGAAGCCACAGTACCAGTTGGCCCAGTTGTTCCTGGTGCACCAATGGATTCATTATCAATGGAGATATTAGTTGGATGGGACCTTAAAACATTGAAAACTTCTTTATCATAAGGATATAGTTCCGGTAAATTGATGGGTTCATTGGGTAAAGGCAACGGGGTATTTGTTGTTGAAAAGGGAGTCATGAAATCAAAATTATGGAAATTATCGTTGAATGTTGCAGCTGTAGCGGATAACATAGCATCGTATCTTAATTCGTTTGATAGCCATTCATTATTCAAATTGACCTTGTTTTGTTCTTCAAATAGGTTCCCATGTTGCATATATGGTTGCCCCGCTGTTTGAGTGCCGGTCACAGTTGTACCGTTTGCATTATTTAATTGAGACTGCCGTATCAATGAGTTTATATTATTATCATCTTGATTAACGTTTTTATTATTATTATCACTGATATTCTTGTGAGCCAACGCTGGGGATTGTGTAGTGGAGTTTCTATCCTGATTACCATTTGAAATGGTGGACGAGTTGGAAGGAGAATCTGCGTTTCTATATTTCGTTTTCGTCAGTTTCCTTCTTTTCCTCATCAAATGAGATGGAATATTTCTCAATCCTTCGAAAACACCAAATGGGCCTTGCAGCCAAGTTTTCTGATCCTCTATCAATGTATAATCCGGACTATGCAGTAGCCCAAGGTCTCTATCCATTTCCTCATAGGTTTCATACTCTCTATCGTATCTGACAAAATCAATATTTCTTCTTTGAAAGCTTTTTTCGTTATTACTATCTTCCCCGGAACCATCTCCATCTTTACTACTGACCGGCAGCTGATACCCATACTTGTCAAACTTGATGGGCCTCGACCAGCACAGGTTGATCTGATATCCAGCACATATCAACCCAGACTTCTCACATCTCTTGCAAAAGGGCTTCCCCAAGTCACACTTGATCTTTCTTGAACGACAGGTCGCACACCCGGTGAAGGTCTTTGTTTTCTTCTTCTTCAAGGGCTTGACGGACATGCTGAGTGCAAGGAAACTTCTCTCAACACAACAACTGCTCACGGCTCTTGAGAAAAGTCCAACCTTTTAGCGCTTTGTGACACTTTTATTCGACTCTACGTCTATCTACTGCTGCTTGAATAAGCCAGTTTCGCCTTTTTTCAAGTGGGCAATACTCAGCGGCAGCTTATAGTCAATTCCGGGGTGCTGCTTCTATTTATCTTCCCGCTGACTTCCGACCACTCTTATAATACTCACAGTGAAAAATCACTATCTAACCGTGAGAAATGCAACTGTTCTGATAAAGCAGAGTGTTGTGAGTGGTAGATACTGTGCAGAGTAATACAATGGCTGAGAGAAGAAGAAAGAAGAGCAAGTTCTTCACGTCGGATGTCAAGTCTCTTCTGTATGCCTTTGGAGATGTCGAGAATCCATTGCAAGAAACAGTAGACTCGTTGGAAGATGTTCTTATCTCGTACATCATTGACACGGTGCGTATAACCCCCTGGCTATTTCTTCTGTTCCATTGCTAACAATTAGTTACAGTGCCATGAGGCTTCGTCCTTTGCGAAAACAACAAGAAGACAAAAGATCAAAGTTGATGATTTCAAATTCGTACTAAGGAGAGATCCAATAAAACATGGTCGTGTTAGTGAATTATTAAACCTGCAAAAAATCATCACAGATGCTAGAAAGCAATTCGATAACAGTGAAGGGAAATCCCTCAAGAATGCCAATTATGTCCCAGAAGATGATGACGATAAAGATATAGACGATGATGACTTGGGTGATAAAGATGATGATGGGATCGTCAACACAAGTACATCAAATGGTATGAATAATGGTGAAACCTCGGGTTCTACTATGACGGGCTCGAAAAAAGACGATAAGAAATCAGCGTCAAAGGGTGAACAGGATCCAAATAAGAAACCGAAAAGGAAATATAATAAGGATCCTAATAAGGAAAGAAAACCTTATAAGAAGCGAGCCAAGAAGGGTGAAGCTGTTAGTACTCCAAAATAATAACCTGGAGGTTATGAAACCCTAGTTATGACTTAATTTATGAAATTCTACTCTCATTCTGATAGAAGTAAGACGAAAATGCAGTTTTGTATTCACATGTAGTTCTAACGTATGTAATATTGCTATCTCATTCCAACAATTTAAACAAATAATCCTCGTGTTCTTCTTGTGAATAAGATTTATTCCCAATGAACAGATTCCACCAATTGTTTAATTTGAACAATGTTATATGGAACAAATTTCTTGGTAAGTTGTAATAACTGTTGAAAATGAATTTGAGCGCTTCCAAGACATTGTTCAATTCTTCATCAAATGCATTTTTTAAGGTTTGGTTGTTTGAAGATTCTGTTGATTCTTCAATGTCTTGTTTTTCGAAAATTTCATCATATTCATCATCTAACGATGGAGCAACGAATTGTTGACTTTGTTCTTGGTGTTCCTCCACTGGGTTTCCATTCTTCGCTTGCAAATTCAAATAATTGAAATTATTTATCGATTCAATGGATTTGGTCAATCTATCAAAAGTGTTAAATAATGATTTGATTTCATTTTTTTTCAAATTCTTCAAAATCTTTGGACTTTCAAAGAGTATTTTTAATGCAGTTGCATATCCTGTACTTTGAATTTTCCCCCATAATCTACAACGATCACAAGTAACACAATCCATCAATCTTGTAACGTTTTTAAATTTTGATCTGAACTCTTCTTTGATCTCATGATTTTGAAACATCAGATCCTCGTTGAAAATTTGTAAATCATGTGGTAATTCATTCATGATGTGATTGATTTTGGATTTAATCAAACTATCCTTTTCATGATTTAATGAGTTGAATTTGATCCCGTTTAAATATGGTGAGATTTTCAACAGTGAACGAACCACTAGAGCGTAATTGAAATAAATATTTTCAATACGTTCAGGAAAATTACCAACTTTGAAATTGAACAAATCTAAATTTGGTACCCATTCATTTGTTTCATTGTTATAATATTCATTTGATAAATGAGTAGAGACTGAACTATGGAACCCAGAAATGATTTGATAGAAAACTTTTTGTTCAATTGGACATTCACCATCTAATTGATTTTGATAAATCATACCCCAAATATTTCTTTCTGGAGTTGGGAAATATCCCGTAAATCTTTCAGGATTTCTTGAAATATCTATAATAACACCATTTTTTTCATCAATATCACACCATTCATCATTATCATCATCTTGGAACCTTTTATTTTCATTATCAGAAGGACATAACGAGTCCAAAAATGAATCTTCATTCAAATCACCTAATTTTGGAGCCTTCTCATCAATTCCATCAGCTAAATCAATATCATAATCGTAATCTTTTGAATGAACATCCAGATCAAGTTGACAACCGGGACTGAAACAAATGGATTGACATTCGAAAAAAGGGCAGTTCATATCCAAGTTGAACTGATAATGTTTGAAATAATCATTTTGCACTAACTCATGAACATTAGAACGAATTTTTTCATTGATATTATTAATCTGGTTATAAGTCAAATCACAGCATTCGTTATTAATAATGGAGCTCGAATCCAATTCGAATAGCTTGTCCGCCTTGGCTATAGGCAACAACAGCGATATCAAATAATAATAGTTGAGCTTCATGATTCTTGAATCTTTCGCCACCAACAAGAAACAAAAGTAAATCAGGAGATCAAGTACAAATTCAAATCGTTTTGATGAAGTGTCAACTTCTGGTTTTTCATCACGGGCAAAAAAAGAAAACTAAAAATTAAATCCGACCGTTTAAGTCATCACTACAAATGAAAATAGCCATACCACTTCACTAAGATAATATACACTTCAATCAGCATGTTTCACTATCCCTTGTTCGAATAACTCACTAATCACATCGATTATCCCAATATTCTCCCTTTGGATATCCCTTTGTATGATCAACTTGTTTAAATTTGGACCCCTTTGTTGAGTATTCCTCTGATGATGCTGTCCTGGTCTATTTTGATTATTACTCGTCCTATCATTTCTATTATATTTCTGTTGTTTTGGCTTTTGCTGTTGATCTTGGGATTCCTTCGGCTTTTCTTCCTCAATCTCTCTATTATTCGATATCCTCTTCTTCCAATTCAACTTCCGTTGCTTAATCCAATCTTGTATATCTTGATCCGTCTTGAGAACAATGTCCGTTCCGAAAACTGGGACTGTAGTCGCTGGTTCTGGTTCTTTAGCCTGTGTGGATGGTGTTGCAGTTGTAGTCCCATCTGCCACTTTCTCCTCCACAACTGGTTCATCATTCGTTATCCTACTTGTCTGGAGGGTATTAGGTAGATGTGTGGGTAGGTCTAGGAATGAATTTGATGTCTGGTGGTTTATTTGATTGTTCTTGAGGTTATTCTGTTTAGGCTTCTTGTGGTTATTTGGTCTAATAGCCTGCTGCTTTCTCTTGTTCCCATCACCATTGTTATTACCACTTGATGCTGGTGGTGGTGGTGGTGGTGCTCCGTATATGTACTCCATCCTGGCACTAATTCCTAATATCCAGTAGTCAAATACTAATCATCTCTACGAAACTAATACCAACTACAAAATTTCAATGTGTCCCCACGCTTTTCCTTTTCCTCTCTTTTCGCGAACTCGTTCTGTGGATTCGCTCTTTTTTCAATGGAGAATAAAGAACCGAAACCACTTTTATTATAGAGCAGAACCCATTGGAAGCCATCCATAACAACTTCATATTCTTTAATAATGTCTCAACAAGTCAACCGTGCTGCTGCCCAATCCCTGACGCAGAAAATCTTCAACAAGGAGACTTTAAGGTGAGTGTTGACTGGAAATATCGTTGTGTGGTTGTATCCCGAATGAGGGAAAGCGATGAGGGTACATACACCACAATGTTTGAATTATTATGAAATTAATTTTCACTAACAATACCAGTTGTATGTCTTGAATATATATACAGTGTATACGATACGCATAGTGTTACTAACCATTCGTTTAGATGTCTTCACTACACATTTCTGGGGGCCTGTTTCAAATTTTGGTATCCCATTAGCTGCTATTTATGATCTTAATAAAGATCCAGAATTAATCTCAGGACCAATGACATTAGCTTTGACTTTATATTCTGGTGTGTTTTTAAGATATTCCATGGCTGTTATTCCAAAAAATTATTTGTTGTTTGGTTGTCATGTTGTTAATTTAACTGCTCAATTGGGTCAAGGTTTTAGATATTTAAATTATCAAGCAAGTGGTGAAGCTGCTAAGAAAGTTGAAGAAGTTGAAGAGAAAAAGTGATGTATTAACTAACTCTTCAATCACCGAAATTAAATATATATTTTAATTATTTTTATGCATATAAAGACCGTATCTGGCAATCTCGTTCAATCAAATATACCTTTAACTCTGGTAACGTGTTGAGTTGGTCCAATCCCATCATCCTCATTACTTTCTTCTTCATTCCCTTCATCATGACCTCCCAATTTTTTTCTTTTAATTTGATTCAAATATTTATTCTTAGCTTCGTTGATTAATCTCCTTTCATCTTTTTTCGAATTTAAAATCAATTGACTAATCTTATCCTCTTTCTTAACATTCCCATCAGCCCATGATATCTCTGCCGTTTTATCTTGTTGTTGTTGTTCATCTTGTTCTTCTCTTTCATCACCTTCTTGTGATGCGTCATTATTATCCGCATACCCACCATCATCATTATCGTACTCTGATACCCGTTCTTCATGTGCTGTTTCAAATAACGTGGTTGGTAATTTGGGTAAAGGCGCTTTTTGAGAAACATTCTTATTCCTACTCTGTACAGTATCATTAACATCATCTTCCTCATCTTCAGGGACAAATAAGGGCGCCTCATCCAAAAACTCATTCTCCAGTTCCGTAGCATGATCATATGGTACATTTTGCTTCTGTTTCTTATTTTTCTGTTGAAATACTTTATCCTCTCGTTTGTTGTGCATTTTCTTTTGTATAACCCTTTCGGTGGGTATCGTCCTGGTATGTCTTGCTTCTAATTGATGATTATTATCACCATCTGTAACCTGAACAAATTGGATACAACAATCATTCTTACTTAATTCAAATAATGCGGGATCTCCAGGTTTCCTAAACCAAATTTCTGCAAAATCTGAGCCAGTACCTAAATTTAAAAATGTTTTGAAATCTTTCAATCTGAAAATTATCTGCTTGTCCACCGTTTCATTATTGTATAGTTTCAAATCTAATAATTCATCAGTGCTGAAAACTATATTGATTGCCATTGGTTGTTTCAAAATCTCCTTCTCCTTGATGAAAACACCTTTTGTAAATGCAGTTATACTAAAATTTTTAGTATTTACCATCAACTTGAAATCCTCGGTTGTTGAACCAACATTTTCCAAAAATCCCTTCAGTATGGAGTTACTAATCATTAAATAATTTATCTCTTCATCATCATCATTACTATCTTCATCGTCTCCTTCTTCTGCATTTTCCATTCTCTTTGTCTTTCTATTCTGCTCAAAATACATCTCCTTGTATGCCTTTGCAACTCTCAACTTGTCATATTTATAAGGCTGGTAATATGGATTATATTGTTTCCTTATCATGGATTTCGTCTTGACTTCAATATGTATTCTATACCTGTCATTATTTGAAACGCCTTCATTGGCATTCAAGCTCAACTTGTAACTCTCAATGTCATCCTCCATCTTTCTGAAAAGCACTGAAAGAATCTTGGATCGTATGGAAATCGAATAAATGATTTCACCATCTTCGTCCCTACTCAACCCATCATCGGCTATATCATCACTGTTGAATTGGAAAGTTTTGAAAAATCCCCTGGAGAACGAGATCTCACCATGTGAAACATGTGCTATGTTTATAGCTGAAAGCGTGACCTGAGTTAAAGATTAGTCTTCATCAAAGAACATTAGAATTAATACAGACATACTTTTGAATCATTTATAACAAATTGAATCTGATCCGAAATCGAAGCCAAGGACGAAATAGACCGACACCAAAGTGACTTGTTCTCTGACCCTTCAATAATGGCTATGAAACTTGGCATGGCTCAAAGATCAAGCCAATTATCACACCAGAATCAATCACTAGTCTTTCTATGTTTGTTGACGTTTCGAGATTAAGCGCGACTGGAATAAAAATAAAAATCTATATACGCGAAACACTCAAAACTACAATTTCGATTCCAATCTCAAACATTTATCATTAAAGATCGTATCAATGCAACTATATATACTTTTCTTCAGGATTCGACATTTTCCTCAGTCTTTGTCGATGACGATTTCTTCTTCTTTTTCTTCTTCTCTATAGGATTCCCATCTGCATCAAATTTTGGCTTTGATGATGATTTCTTCTTTTCCTTTTTTTTCCTAATCACAATCACTTCATCGCCCTGTTCGCCAGCTGGTTGATCTTTCCCTTGTTGTTCCAAAGATTGTTGTTCCAGTTTCTTCCTCAGCTTTTCCACTTCGATCAATCCTTCATCTTCATCTTCGGGAGACTTGTCGAAATCAAAATTCTCTAAAACACTGCTCTCGATCTTCAACACGTTTCTCTTTGGTTTGCCTCCAGCTAATCCTGATTTTGTTTTTGGTGTTTTTCTCTCAGAAGCTTGATCCGATGAGACATCCAATGGCTCAGCTCCAATAACTTCATCTGATAATATAACAACGTTTTTCTTCTTCTTCTTCTTCTGTGCATTTTTCTTATGATTAGCAGTGCTTTCATCATCATCAATCTCAATCAGAGTAGGTGTTATTGATCTCGGAGTTGGAGAATATAGGTCATTCTTAGATTTTGGTGATAGGATCTGAGAATGTGAATCACTTGATAGATAATACGGATCATCTTTAAGTCTTTCCAAGCGTTGAACTTTACGACGTTCCGTTTCATCTGGATTGACCACATTTTCTGTAGGGTCTTCATGTGATTCATCGTCAACATTATACCCTGTCCCATATCGTCCTTGATCTTCATATAAACCTTCCTCAAAGTCTTCAATTATACTTTCATCTTCACTTGTATTATCCAATTCATCGAAAATTTCTGAATTGATTGGCGTATCAAGATCCAAATCATCAGGAATTGGTATTCTTTTCTGTGACCCATGCGAAACTGGTTTCAAGTCCCAAGCATTGAAGAATGAAGGTAATGCCACAGATACTAATAAAGGTGGCTCGACAGCATTATGATCATGTTCATTTATTGAATCCACAACCAATTTCAAGAATTCTAAAAATTCAACAGAACGTTCTTGGATTTCAAAATGTCTTGAAATTGATAATTTTTCGAAAAATTCAATAATTTTATTGGTTAGCGTGGCGATTCTATCAGCTTTTTCATTATCCCAGTATGTGGCATCTTTGTTTGCATAATTGCTGAATATTTTAACAATAGCCGGAATGTAAATAGCCAACACATTTGGCTCCAATCTAACAAGCTTCCCTTCAAATTCAAGAATTTTATTAATTAAGTCATCGCCATTTTTGATGAAACTTGAGTATTCACCAGCAACCCACACAACCTGTTTTAAAACTTGTGGTAAACCTACTATTATATTTTCAGTGGTCATGATTTTAACAGCGGTGGATACAATGAGTTTCCGTACACTTGGTACTCTGACAGCAATCTCTTTAACTTGTTCACCAATGTCTTCACCAGTTACCAAGTTGTTCAATATGGAAAGCTCGATCAAGTCTCCCAACACTGCGATATACCACTCAAATGATGGTATATTAGAGTAATTGTCCTTTGATGAAATCTCAATGATTTTTTGGACAACACTTGTCTTGTATTGATCTGTCAAGACTGTCGTGCCAAACTCTTTAGTAGCAACTAATGCGCTAAGATCACCATGGTCTTCTGTTTCCTCCTTGGGATTTTCCAATTGTTCTTCCTGTGGTACTAGTTGAACCATCAATAGTTTAACAATTTTGAATAGATTTTCTTCATCGACAACACCATCAACAATGGCTAAAGCTTTTCTTCTAATTGTTAGATCATCATCAACAAGACAACCCAAGATATGTTTACTATGACCACTAATGAAATCTGGGTTGATTTTTCCAATCTTGAAAAAAGCTAATAACCCAACGTATTTCAAATTTTGATCCTCTTCTCTGAAAAATTCAACTAGCTCTTCCAAACATAGATTGGCAACTTCATAATCATCCTCATCAATCATATTACCTGTGACCAGACAGTTAACACATTCATAAATCAAGGAGCTTGCCTTGGAAGAGGACATCAATTCCAACACGGGTTGTAACAATTTGTTTTTCAAACGAGGCTCAACTGCTGCTAATGAAGAAAATAATTTCAATAGTCGAATAGACATCCAGTTGTTATTTGATGAGTTCAATAGTTCATACAAGTGAGGTGCCAGGTTGATCAATATTTTTGGTGTTTTTTTCGAAAGTTCACAAATAACCGTCACCGTAGCAGTAACAACAGATTGATCATCATCGTCCAACTTATCAAATAGTCTTGGTAAATGTGTTCTCAACGCCTCTGGATATTTCAAAAAAATCTTGTACATGGTTAAAATGGCCTTCTTTCTTATATATGGTTTGGAATGGTTCAACATTTTGATAACATCATCTGTTATATCTGAGGCCAAAGGTGTGGTGACAATTGAAGAAATCCCACTCAATGCAACCCCGACATCAACGCTTTTAGACGAGTTCAAATCCTTCTTTAGCAAATTCGTAGTCAACATGAGGACATCGTTATCATTCTTCAATGCTTGAATAGCAGCCAAGTAACCAACTCTTTTTTGCTGAAATTTAGATGAGCTCATAACTTCCAAAACGTGGAAATTTGCCCATGACATATCAAATCCGTACATCTCCAGGTAGGCCAGTTTCAATACAGCCATTGTCTTCAGGTCCATATCAGACGAGCGCACTTCCTTTCTGCATTCTTGTATAGCATCTTGCAAGAATTTTGCCTGAGCCTCTGGGTCCCTATGTGATCTTATCCCCTTCACCAAATCGGTGAGACTCTTCTCAAAGACGATCCCAAAAGGTCTGAGTCTTGCTTTCACTTGGTATGTGGCCTGGCTGGACATGGTTAAGCACTCATTTGTTTCCAAGGACACGAGTTGGTTCTCCGTTGTGGTCTTCGTTGATGGTGGTGTTGATGGGCTTACAATTCACAATATCCGACTCTCTCGCTGTCTTTTTTCGTCGCGAATCTGCTGCCAAAGCCAAACTTTGTATCTTAAGCTTTCACTTTGAAGGAATTCTTAGTATTTATCACCAACTTGTAGCTTTACTGGGTCCAATTATACTGCTCACAATGGCCACCAGACACCGCAGACAGCCAAGCATCAACTCCCAGACGTTCGCAGTGCCCGAGCAGGAGACGAGCGACCTCGACGACATGTCCACGGACAGTTACCAGGACTCTGTGGAGGTGGAGGTGCCCAACAGAGATTTCGACCCTGTGGAGTACATCACTGGAGCATTGAATAACACATTGTCCAGTATGGAGATGAACAGGTCTATGGCTATCCAGGCGCAAACGTGAGTGTGCTTTCTCGAGTCTCGTTCAATAGGACATGATTGCTAACAGAGTGTGCAATAGCTCTGGAACTCTTAAGGGAAAGGAGGTGGAACTGTTGCAGCTACAAGAAGAAGCAGAGGCTAGGCTGGTGGAGTTTCAAGAGAGGTTCAAAAATGGAATCAAGTCCTTGAAGCAAGTGGTGAAGGATCTAAAATGGACACAACAACATTCAGTCGCGATAAGGAAACATTTGGAAGCTAAACATCCAATAGAGTACTCACAATCTAAGGATAAAGTGGTTTCAAGGACTGTCAATATTGATGAAATTACCCAGGGGAAGAAGAACGATAGTGAAGAGGAGGAGATATACATCTAGACGGTATAAGGCAGAAATACGCCAAGATGAAGTCATGTTCTGCTCGCTTGACTATATATGACAGAAGGATTCGAGTAGAGCTCAACAGTAAGAGTCACTGACAACTCATAGTGCTGAGCTGGAGCTCCTATTGATTGAAGAGCTCTCTAACCACTAATTCTAGGTCGTCTCGCATAAGGTTCGTATACCTATGATGGTGAAAGCTAAGTTTCAGGCACAAAAGCGGGTAGAAAGAACCAGGATTAACCACTACTCTACAACGATGAGAGTTACAAGAGGGAACCAAATTGTTTATTAATAACGGAAACACTTACGACCTCTTATGGCATGTTTATAAATGTAGCTTCGACCTCAACAATAAATGACAGTGAAACAATATGATTTCTTAAATAGCTTCAAACTCTCCAAACTTCAACTCCCAAAATACCAAACTTTGTCCCCTGTATACTCAATGGCTCATTTCCAAATGTTAAAGAATGATCACTTACACCATGAAGCAAATCGTGATCTATCCATAACCCATAATGACCATCACCACCACCCAACGAAAGAAACTGACTCGTACAATATATTATAAAATCATTCAGTCCTGTATAAGGGAAAGCTTGAAACCTTAGTTGTTCGTCTCCCTTCTCGTCACCGCCTTCAACAGATGGAGTGGTCACAAATCTTGATTTCCATAAGAAACATTCACCATTCCCATAGAATCTCCTCAGCTCTGTTGGACGGAAATATTCATTTGTATAAGCACCAAATATGGCACCTTTCCTATCTTTGATAACTATTATGTAACCGTTCTTATCATATTTTGTGCTGGGTTTGCAATTCGAATATAAAGTATTGAGAGAGGCCCCATGTTGTTCTAGACTATAGACTAGTTGCCATTCTGAAGTGATTTGTAGCCTGGCTGGAATCATGTTTCTTATCTCATCGCCTAGTTCTGTGCTTAAAATCCTATTCTTTGTAGTTCTTGAATATCCTGTCAAAGTCAATGGAGTCAACGGAGGGTCTGTTAGAAGCAGACTAGGAGATGAATTGTTGTTTGTGCTTTTGGATGATGACGATTCTCTTGGGTCCGGGGATGGCGATTTCTTCCTTTTGAAGAACCCTTTGAGCGAGCTTGAAAGAGATGGCTGTGATTCTTCTGACATTGTGATGGCTCTGTAATGAACAGCTGCTTCCAATATAATTGACTTGACTACCTTTGTACTGAAAATACTCTGCAAAAACAGAGCATTTCTTTGTTTAACAGGAAAAACAAAGATCCCATACTAAATTTCTATGGGTAGCGCAACATATAATACGGGAAAAAAAATAGCCAGATCGAAAAATCATGACACAAAAGAACAACATGTCCTTTCAACAGATGTATATAAATAACGTGTATAAATAAAAGCGACGTACTATCTAAAATTCGAAATATTTCCCTTCCTCTATGGCTTCCTTCTTCATTGTTTTATGACAGTCCCTCATGATCTTTGCCTGTTTGGCGATATCCGATAATCTGTTAATAACAACTTCATTCCCATCAACAAATCCATAAATTGAGTATTTCAATCCAACTTTTTCACAGAATCCAATCACTAATGGTTGGATTTTTCTAAAATTATGTCTTGGGACCCTTGGGAACAAATGATGGATCACTTGAAATTGTAACCCACCATGGAAAAAATCAAACCAACCAGGACAATCGACATCCATTGTAGTTCTAAGTTGTCTACTGACAAAACTTTCAGAAACACCAAGATCAGAAGTTGACATTGCAAAATGTGACAATGTAATTTGAACGTGAACAATCATGGTGGTCATATGGCTAATCATAACGAACATGAATCTATTCCACCCAGAATCAATACTCTTATAAACAATAAGGTAGAAGAACCACCAGTTGAAAAAAGTCAATCCCACAAGTTCAAAGTATCTAAACCACGCAGCTTTACCAAACCTTGGACCTTGAGCTAATAAGACATGTTCCCATGACAATCTGTATAAGTTGAATCTCCCAAAGGACAAAATTGGATAGTACATGTACTCTTGGATTGGTATGAGCTTTTTGGCGAATGCATCAAACCATAAAAACTTGTCATAATAAGTGGAATACACATCACCAAATAATCTTGTAGACACTGCGAAAAATGGTAGATGTTGAATATCTGGATCATGCACCGGATCATTAGTTATCAAATGGTGAACATTATGATTTCTTTTCCACCAACCCAAAGACAACCCACCAATAAACGAGGCAACAATCATACCAATGATGTTATCAGTTTCATATTGATGCGTTATGGAAATATGGCCAGCATCATGAGCAATGAATACCAATTGTTGCCATGCTAACCCTATGAAAATGGCACTTGCGAAGTACCATTTGAAATATAATAGTGCAAATGAAAGACAAAATAAAAATGCAATTCTTGTTGCCTCTTTCGCATAGTCCCAGTATGGACATTGGTAATAACCGGCTTCAATGATGGCTTCATGCATTTTGTTGTATTCTTGAGACAAATAATCTTGAGTATCATAATCTAATGATGGTAATTCTTGTAAATCTGTCTCAATTTGTGCGTTATCATAATTATCAATCACATCACCTGGATTTTTAATCACTTTTTTGGCATAAGCTTCTTTTGAAGATAAAGACGGTATCACACCTTGAGCAAATTTTGGCTTGACTTGTTCTACGGTTTGACCTGACATTTTCTTTATTGTTGTTTTCGTTTGCTGTTGTGATGGTATTTCTCCAGGTGAATCCTCGACATCAGATGGCTCAGTAGATGAGTTGAGCTTGAAATCCTCTGATGATTCCGAAGAAGACAGTTGATCATCTTTCTCCGAAGCACTCTTTATTCTGTTCTCTATTTCTTGTTCTTCAAAGCTTCTGAACTTCCCGCCCTGGATTGGAGGTATAAAATTGATCCATTTGTAGTCGATTATTCCAATTTTCCATTTCTTAAAAGTAGCTTGAGTATCATCACAATGATAAGCAATCATTTCATCAGTAGCATCTCTCCCGACTAGATGGAACACGGCTTTATCACCACCAGGGTGATATTTCAACCATTTGTTCATCCTCAATACGGATTTTTCAAAGATCACAATGGCATCACCTTGAGAGATACGGTGCTCAATTTCAGATCTGGAAAGAACTTTAGTGCTGGACATTGTTTTCTCCCCTGTAAACGAACGATTCAATCTGGAAATAAGAAGTAGAGTACCCCTTTATATCAGTGAATGTATCCAATAGAGTTAAATGTCTTGAAAATAACGTGGTAATAGGTTTCGATCTCTTCTGATTTGATGTCGTTTAAGTGCAAAAATGGAACGTTTTTTCTTTGAAAGGCTGTGGACGCGGTCTAGAAAGGTACGGGTTTCCAACATCTCAGACCGGAAGGACCCTGCTCTTAGTCCTAGCTCGGTGAGTTCGGGTCTAAGACCCATTTGATCAAGACTACAAAAAGTATTTTCCAATATCGAATACACTTTTCTAATTCCTTATAAAACTATAGTACATATTATTCCCTCAATCAAACCAATAATGAGCCTTAGAAAGTGATCTTTTTTGGCTTTTTGCTCATATCAACATCTTTGAAGAAAGCACCATAAGCACCGTGTTCTTTCTTTTTGGTATGAGAACCGAATTTCAATAAATCATCTGGGACTGGTTGGTTAGCACCTTTCAAAACATTAATCAAAGCACCACTTAAATGCTTTTCTTGCTCGGTGAACAAAGTATGAGCAGTACCATAAGCACCAGCTCTACCGGTTCTACCAATTCTATGGACGTAATCTTCCACGGTCAATGGGAAAGTCAAATTGATGACAGTTTTAACATTTGGAATATCTAACCCTCTAGCAGCAACATCGGTAGCTAATAACAAGTTGGATTGGCCCCTTTTGAAATTGTCTAAAGATTGAGTTCTTTGTTGTTGAGATAAATCACCGTGGATAGCAGCGACTTGGTATCCTTTGTTTACTAGTAATCTTTCAATTCTAGAAGCTTCCTTTTTGTATAATGCAAAGACCAAGACTTTTTCATCTTTTTTATCACCAGATTGATATTTCTTCAACAATTGTAGTAGTTTAGTCTCTTTACCAAAAGGTTCGACAACTTCAACAATTTGGGTGATTCTTTTATTGGCACTCAATTCATCTCTGTTACCAATACTAACTTTAACTGGTTGGTTCATGAACCCAGCAGCCAATTCTCTAACTTCTTTTGGCCATGTGGCTGTGAACATAAGAGTTTGTCTATTCTTACTGGTTGTGCTTCTCATAACGTTTTTGATATCTTCTTCAAACCCCTTTTCCAACATTCTATCAGCTTCATCAAGAACCAAGTAATGGACACCGGATAAGTCAACAGATCCTTCATTCATCAAATCGATCAATCTACCTGGAGTGGCGATGACAATTTGTGCTTTTTTCAAATCTCTACGTTGTTGCTCTTTTGGAACACCACCGTATAAACAAACACAGTTCAACCCAACTTTGCTGGTCAAATTAGTCAAATTATCATAGATTTGAGAGGCTAATTCTCTAGTTGGAGAAACAGCCAACACTTGAATACCTTTGCTTGATCCACCTTTAACTAGTTTATCAACAGCTGGAACACCAAAGGCCAAGGTCTTACCAGAACCAGTTTCAGCGACACCAATGACATCTCTACCGGATAATAAATATGGCCATGAGACTGATTGAATTGGGGTTGGCTTTGGAAATTTGGCGATATCTGATTGGATTTCTGATTCGAATTGAACGTGAGAGAATGATAATAATGGTCTCAAGTTTGTAGAGTTTGGATCTTCAACGGTAACGTCATTTTCAGCGTAGAAAGCATCAACATCAGATTGAGGGACGGCACTAAGCGCTGGACTTTCAGTATAACCACCCGATGTTTTGGATGAGGATGAAGCGGTTGCTTTGGATTCAGATTTGGTTTCCTTGACTGACTCTTCTGGTTTAGATTCTTTCTTCTCTTTCTTTTCCTTTTTATCTTTCTTTTCTTTCTTGTCTTTCTTCTCCTTCTTCTCCTTCTTTTCTTTCTTTAACTTCTTCTTCTCTATAGCAGTATCATCTTCAGATGAAGACTTTCTTTTATTTATTTTGATTTCTTCGGTCATCTTTGTTTATTATGGACTTAGATCGTTATCAATATTATCAAGTTATCAATTATGTATGCTATCTGGAAAATTTTAATACTATAAATTTTTTTTAATTTTTTTTAAAGTTCGCGGTTAGTGCACTAAAAAGCGATGAGCCGCGAACGCATTCTGTGACCTTATTTATCTACATGAATTATACTAGTATCATATTATTTGTATCATAAGCATAAATAAGACATGTATGTAGTCATAGAAGTGAGTTTCAGTTGCTAGAATACAGCGGGCTCAAATCTTACCGAGTTCAGTGTAAATCTCCTTTTCAACGTTAAGCCAAAGTGTCATAACGTTAATGTCAGCAAATGGTAAGATTTGGGCACCAACAAAACCAGCAATATCGTTTTCCCTGTCTAACCACCAAAACAAGTTTGCTAAACCACACCACCAACCTGAATTGTTACCACGGCCTGTTGATGTCTTGTGTAAGTTCAAAAACATGGAAAGACCCCAACCCTGATCTTTATCGCCCTGTGGATAAATATCTGGGATTGAATTTGTAAGGTATTCATCTGCACTTTCAATACCAGCACGACCAAAAGCTGGTAGGTCTTGGATTTGGTTAGTAAACATTTGGTCAATTGTCTCCTTTTTCAAGATTTGTTTACCAGTCTTTGGTGATACACCATTATTCAAGATTGTGGCCAACACCTTGATATATTCTTTTGGTTTAGAGAAAACACCAGCACCGCCAGAATGGAAATAACTTTCGTAATCACCAGCTGCAGCTTTTTTATAGATATGATCAGCACTGGATAAAGAGCCAGCTTTGTCACGTATACTCATTTGAACAAACTTCTGTCTTAGTTCCTCGTCCGGTTCCATCCCTGTTTCTTGAACGTCCAATGGCACCAAGATGTTCTCAGTGATGAAATCGTTCAAGGATTGGCCAGTGACTCTTTGCAATAACACACCTGCCCAGTCAATACCAACACCATAAGCCCAACTTGTGCCAGGCTCGAATAACAATGGCAACAACAATTCACGCTCAGTGCTAACGTCAAACTCATCGATATGGAAAAACTTGGTATATTTCTTCAACACGTCACTGAAAAAGGAATACCCCAACCCTGAAGTATGTGAGAGTAGATGTCTCAATGTGATTTTTTTCGTACTTGGCTTCAACTTCAATCCGTCTGTTTCATTATCATGAGAAGCAATTGGTAAATTCTTCAACTCAGGAACATACTTCTCAACTTGCTCAGCAGAGTCCAAATCAACAACACCACGCTCAACCAATTGCAACAAGGCAATCGAGGCCAATAGTTTGGTACAGCTTGCAATCCAAAAGATCGAATCAGTAGTAAGTTCCTCATCGGAATCACCGCCTTTCTTTCCTGACGCATATGTGAACAAGTCTTCACCTTTGGAGTTCGTGATGGCAACGGAAACCCCTGGAATGTCCTTATGAGGGTCCTTCACGGCATCGTCAACCAAAGACTGAAGCTTATCGATGGCTTTTTGGGAGAAAAGAGGACTAGTAGTAACAGCTGGCATTGTTCTTGAATATAGCGATACTCCAACAACAAATGAACACAGTGCTCAGCAAAGTGGGACATGTGCCCTATTTATAACCATCAGCTCTATTGTCCACTTGTCCTATTGTCCTCGTCGTATCTTCAACCCACAAGTGACTTCCCACTACTTGTTCGGTCATAACTTGGTGGTGCTCTTGGAACCAGCATCTCCACTTTCCTACCCACAAGCGCTGAAAGTCCGACCGATAAAAAGAGCGGCTGAAGTTACAACATGACGGTCAATCAAACTACACGAAACGCTACAAGCACGGAATTTCAACTTACGGATGAATGTATTGACACCTCAGTGGTGGAACATCGCATCAGTACTCTATGGTCTTCAACTCTTGCGCAAGATCTTTGGTGAATCCATCTAGTACCCCATCGTACAGCTGAGTAGCCTCCTCTATTGATTGAGTCCCTTTGCTGCCCATAATGTTTGCTGGAGAACCAAAATAAGCCAATGCATGCTCTATGTTTTGAATCTCAATCAATAACGCTGTTCTCATATTTCTCACCGTGTCTTTACAGATATTGGTCATCGCTTCAACACCTTCCAAATATGATCCACGCATCTCTTCAAACTTATCTCTTTTCTTCTTTGGTTTATGATCAACTACCAACCCATGTTTGAATCCTTCAATATATCCCTCTTTAAATCCTTCCTTATACCCTGATGTATATTCTGGATTTGAAGTCACTCCTGAAGTGTCTGGGGTAATTTTCTCAAGATCATCTATATCCCCAGGTTGATAATCAGTCCTTGTTTGCAACCCATCGTTGAACCCTTGTTGATATCCCATTTTCGTCCCTTTTTTATACCCTGCTATATACCCGTTATGCTGTAAAGATTCCAGGTCACCTCTTGAAGGTCTGTCATCCTCAGCACCACATTGTTCAGTAGTGCTTGATCCAAAAGCAGTCGGTTCATCACTTAAAACATGTTTAGAACCATCCTTCAGTACAACCAGCAGTTCATTGGCCACTTTTGTATCCAGTGCATTGAGGGGGTTGGCTTGAACACCATCAAGATGAGATTGTATATCTCTCACCACTTTCTCTTGATTTGAAGTGAACCGTTTATTCGCTAATTCATCGGACACCTTATAGGAGCTCAATCGACTCAAATCACTCATGTCATAGTCACACCGCAGCTTTCCATCATTTGGTGCTCTAAAATCTGAATCTTCCTTTTGACTTGATTCATTAACCACCTTGATGTCACTAGAATGATCAAAGTCATGCTTTGGCTTAAATGGCCCGTTGCTTGCAACAATGCAGCTGTTGTCTAATGGACCATTTTCATTCAGATCCTCTGGAGTGACTGGCTCTTCTTTCTCAAAAAGCTTCAGCCATTCATCGTCACTTGGAACACCATCTGGGACATTTCCTTGCTCATCGGAATCACACTCTTCCTCATCACTTGAAACATTGGAGTCCGTATACTCATTCTCATCATGACAATCAGTCTGTCCTTTGTGTTTAGTAGCCAGAGACTCTTCAGATTTGTCCACCGAAACAGATAACGGGATTTCAATATCTTTCTTTTCAACGCTTGCTCTGCGTGATATTGAGTTTCGACCTTCAAAGGTCACTGGATGATTGTGAAAGTAAACCACCCCGGATGAGGGAATATTTCGTTCTTTAAATTTCAAATCAATTTTCTTTTTGATGACAATGCCACTTTTGTTTCGTCTACCTGACAACAATTGTTTGGCACCTATGAATGGTTTGCTAAGCTTGTTTTGATATTTGGGCAGCGAGCTGGATGAAGGAGATGGATGTTAGTATATATGATCCTGAGATTGAACAAAAGTGACCAAACTGGTATTCAATTACCAATAAATATGCTCGTAGTTTCTCAAAGATGATCTCGTTAGCAGATTTTGGATTTTCTTTCTTTCTCTATTGAGTCTCAATTCTGTTTTCACCGAATTTGTATATGGGCGCTGTTCAGCCTTGATTTCCTGCATTTGCTTTGAGCGCAACCTAGAAGCAGCACAATACATTCTAACAATGCTATAACAGAAAACCTTCTTTCAATGGGAATAATGATGAGTTGAAAAAAAAATTAATGCAAAAATCTGTTCAATTTTTGATCTGTTTTTATAAATGTATAGTGCTAAAATTGTTTAATTTTTTGAATTTTAAATTTATATTTTGGAGTTTTGAATAAGCCAGCTAATTAAGCGAATGTATGGGTTTTGTATATCTTTGTTATTTGTATATATAGAGAAAATTTTCAAGAGATGAACGAACCTATTTCCCAAAAAAAATGTTGGATTTGGATACTGTTTAAGAATGTCTTTTTATGTTTTTGTGGTTTTGTGTCATAATTCTCGAGACACCGATCACCGGCATCAATCACCGGAGATATCAAAAGCCGAAAGCTCGATGATATTAGATTCATACTTCAACTGCGAAGTCTAACACACGAAGACATTTTGGCCTGCTATGTAACTTAATGAAAGGATCAAAACTCCGAGTTGTGAGGGAACAAAACTGTTTAGACTTTTCAAACGTTATTGTTAACATGTTTGAGAGCTGTAAAGTTTTCACTGCTTCGGAGCGGGAAGATTGTGTGATCTTTGAGATATTGGATTTCTGACACATTGAGCCCTGAATTTTAAACAGGAGACCAAAGAGCTTTGTACTCCAGAGATGCTCTGATAGCCCTGATCAATGTAGCTGTCTATTGACTCAGGGTATCTTCGATGACATCCTTGAGCTAGGTTACAATTAAGTGGCGTTGAAAATTTGATGAATGGCTGGTTTTTATATAAGTCCCATTGCGGTGAGCTAAGTTATGATCTCAAGCAGCTTTACAAATTACAGATAGATCACGTATAACAAACTGGTGAGAATCTTGACTTCATTTCTCTTTCTATACCTCTGTGTCTCCTACCAAGCTCATCTCGGAGGGTAATAAAAATTCATTACATAATCTCTATACTAAAAAAAAATTTCTGGCATATTCTTACTTACATGAAGTACTCTTCTTACTAAATATCTTATTTCCAACTTTATAGAACAAACTATAATATAACAACATAATGGCCAGAAAGAAGTCCGCCGCTAAAAAAGCACTCGAAGAAGCTGAAAAGCTCAAACAACTTGAAGCCAAGGAACAAATTGAGAAAAATGTTGCAGAACAAGTTGAAGAAGATTTTGAATCAGATGAGGAGTCATCAAATTCCGAAGAAGAGGATGACTTTGGTGAATTGATTACTGAAGACGTTGACGATGGTATCGAAAAGGTTTTACAAGCCATCAGAACTGGTGACAAAGCTTTATTTGATCCAGAGGTTAAGTTCTTCAAGGAACTTGAGGAGTCCAAGGGTCAATCTGGGGATAAAAAATCAAAGCCAATTTATTTGAAAGATTATCATAGAATGAATCTGTTATCTGGTGATGCGTTGAAAGAAAATGACGAGTTGGATGAAGAAGATTTCAAAACATACGATGAAGTGAAACAAGACGAGCGTAATGAATTATTATCAGAAATCAAAACTGCATTTGATGAAGCTGCAAGTGATGAAGAAGACGGGGACGATGGGTTCTTAAAGAAGAAAGATGTACAAGAAGAGGAAAGGTCTGGACCAGTTAGAAGGTTGCCAAATCCAAATGTGGATGAAGAAAGATTTTTAGCTGAATTTGCAAACCAACATGCTTGGATTCCACAAGATGGTGATAAAGTGATAAACTTGGACAAGAGAGGAGAAGAGGATGATGAGGAATTCGATGCTGCGGCTGAAAAATTTGAGCATGCTTACAATTTTAGATACGAAGATCCAAATGCTGCTGAAATTATAAGTTATGCCCGTAACCAAGCTACAGTTAGAAGAAACGATACTACGGGTCGTAGAAAACAAAGAGAACAACAGAAGGAAGAAGTAAAGAAGGTGAAGGAAGAAAAAGAAAAGCAAATAACAAAGAAGAAAACCGAAAAGGTCAACAAATTAGCTGATATTTTGGAACAAATCAAGAACGATTACGGTGCTGAGATCAATGATGATCTTGTCAAGAAAATCAGCAAATCTTTATTGAAGAAAGATTTTGATGACTCAAAATGGGATAGTTTATTGCAAGAAATTTTCAATGATGACTTCTACAACGATGCTACAGTTAAGCCAGAATGGGGGGATGATGATGAAATAATGAAGGACTTCAAAACGGGCCAAGCTGATGAAGAAGAAGAAGAAGAAGAAGAAGAAGGAGAACAAGAAGACGAACATGAAGACCAAGGCAAGGATATTGAAGAATCCGAAGAGCCACCAAAGAAAAAGACTAAAAAAGATGAGTTGAAAGAAAAGAAAGATAAGAAGAAAGAGAAGAAGCGTCTAAAAGAACTAGCTGAAAAAGCTGTTGAAGCCAACAAATTACAAATCATAGATCAACTTGAAGAAGAGCGTGAAGGGCGCTCCAAAGAAAAGAAAGAAACTTTTAAATATCGTGAAGTTTCACCAGAAACTTTTGGCTTAACTACAAGAGAAATTTTAATTGCAGATGATACACAATTGAATGAATTTGTTGGTTTGAAAAAATACGCTGCATATAGACCAAAAGATCAAAGAGTCAAAGATAGAAGAAAATTGGCCAAGGCAAAACAATTGAAGGAATGGAGAAAGAAAGTATTCAAAAGTGAAGATGGTCCTAAAATAGAGGAAGAAGATGGTAAGAATGATATCAAGATTGCTATTGATCCTCAATCACATAAGAAAAACGACAAAAAGAGAAAGCATAACGCATAGATAGATACAAACTCTATAAAGCATATATATCTGTATTAAATATAAATGGTCATCAATGGAGACTGCTACAGTAGTCAAGTTGACCTAAAGGTTAATAATTCCCATTGTAATTTGTTAGAACAGATTTACGATCCATTGAAATATGTGGGGGCGCAACTTTTGGTTTCATGAACCCCAACACAGAACGTCTCGATGTCAAAGCTTCATATTCAAAATCTGCATCATGTTGTCTGCTCTTTCCTGTCATATACCAGTTTGCACACCAGAAGAACAAAACAATCATTACAAACAAGACACCAAATATACCGAAAAACCATTGAAGACTATCGATTTCTTGACCGGGGACTTTCACATTCATACCAAATAAACCCGTGACAATGTTCAATGGAACCAAAATCGTACCGATCAAAGTGACCTGGGTAAGCATGTTTGTGATTTGAAGATTTGAGCTGAACGAGACAACTTGTAACTGGGCCAAGTAATTGGCGTGAGAGCGCGAGAAAATCTTTTCATAAGATATTAAGCTCTGATGCATTGTCAAAATATGATCTTGAATATCACCTAGATATAAAGCAATATCCGCCCCAGGTTGTGCTTTTTGAGTGATTGTTGAAGCAGTTGGCTCTTGCAATACTTGATCTTGACATCTTTTGGCAAACATTTTGATCACGTCGGCCTTATTGGAAAGTAATCGCATCAAGAGCATGACTTTGCGACGAGCAGTAATGATTTTTCTCAACATGTGAGCAAAGCCAGATTCTTTAGCTTCAAAGACTTGATCTTCAATAACATCAGCCTCATACTCGAGAGATTGAATAACAGGACCAAAATTATCAGTAATGTCATCAATCAGGGCATAGCATAACCAATCTGGGGATACGTAAACATATTCACGGAGTTGACGGACTCTTCTTCTGACATTGATACCATGCGCTGTAGTATTGAAATGGAAAGTTAGCACACCTTGAGGGAAAACAACAATGTAAAAATTGATTGGTTCTAAAAATTCTTCACTTTCTCTGTCACTGTCAAAAGTATGGAAGCACACAAAGTAGTATGATTTGAACAGTTCGACCTTTTCACGGGTTTCTTGCATACGGATATCCTCTGCAGTCAAAGGATGAATCCCAAATGCTTTGGCAAGAAGCTTGATCTCTACATCTGTAGGGCAAGTACAATCCAACCACCAAGTGCCATCCTCTCCGTTGAACAAAGTTGAGATGGATTCACCTGGTTGAACTAAAGAATGTAGATCAGAAGCATGTTTTGTTTCAAATGTGGAGGAGCTGAAGAAGTCAAAACGGTCAGGAATGCACGACTCCTCCACCCTATTTTGGCCAAACTTGACCCCTTCTTCATCTTCATTGGATTTGTTATCATCAGAACACCATGAGTTGGTTTTCCCTTCAGAGGATATAGAAGGTGTCAGCCCTTCAGCTTTCTCTTTCAGTGCAAATATTTCAGCTCTTGATTGATGCATAAATGTATCGATTTCTTCAAACTCAAAAGCACATTCCAGGCGAGGATCAGAAGCTAGCGGGAAACAAACATCTTCTTCGGTTTCTTGTGACTTATTCGATGTATGTGATGCACCATCATCTTCTGGAGCTAAAACACCACCAGAGTTTGGACGTGCACTCAAATGATTTTTCTTGTTGGACCTTGAATCTTTCTGTTTGAATTCGAATGATTCATGGTCTTTGACCCCAACCAAAGATCTCAACTGTTCAGTAAAAGACATCGAGCGTGCTTTTCCAATGGGCTCGGCTGATAAAAAACCATGATCCTGAATGCGTTGCGATGGGGAGTGTTGCTCTGACATTCTTCTATCTTGAGGTGCAACAGACCCACGATGAGCAGGGAAAGACAATGATTGACGACGATGGTCGTACAGTTCCTGGTCATTGTTGATACCATTAAGGGAACCCATTGGTGAGACGGAGCAAATACTTTCAGCAGACATCTTTGTGGTATGCGATCTTTTTGTATGCTTTGCTTATGGAGGTAGTGTTGAATTTATGCTAGTTGGAAACAATATGCTAGGTGATGACTTGTTTTGATCATAGCTTTGTGAACACCCAGGGTTTTAATCATCTAATAAAAGGGACGATTGAGCTCATGATCTCTTAGCATTTTGTTCTTCAGGAGAGAACTACAGAACTCTTTATATGTTTCACCACCTGAAAAACATGAAAGTAACAAGTCTTGGTATTCACAATTTTTTTACATTTTTTTCTTGTAATGAGCTGATATATTCATGCTAAGGCTATGGATAAATACTCCATTGTGCAGTATTGGCGTCTTTCAATGATTTATCCAGGACAGTAGGACAGAGTCAGACAGATGAAGGACCACCCCTTCTTCAATAAGGATGACTCTAGTGGACCATTGGTAATTGTGTATTTGACAGCTGTGTGGGTTGAAAAATTTACGAGGTAACCAAAACCGCACCCGTAAACAATGTCAGACACAATTGACCGGATTAGTTATACTGTAAAGCCACCAAGGTCATGATACTAACCCCCGAAAACTTCTTCGTATAACACATGGGTTATCTAAATCCAATGCGCTTCAAGTTTTCATTTATATATACTAGCGTACAAGATGGAGTACTGGCTATTATAATATGAATGCATTAAATATTGAACAACAACGAACTTATAAAGTAACTGGCAAAGAAAAAGATGAGAAGGTATTAAATAGTGTAATATTATAATAAAATGGTTATAACAAGTATATCAAACAAATCTATCAAACAAATCAACTTTAAAATGAAAACACGAATAACCTCAACAGACTCCCAAAAGTTAGCAAAAAATAAAATAAGAAACAGACCTTGATGAAAAAACATAACGTTGAAAAGACCAGGAAAAAATTAGAGCACGTAGATATTGGACGGCCGATATTCTAGTCATAGCGATTGATTCTGCTTGGGAAGCTCAAGATGGAACGTGTCTCTCTTTGAATTGGAGCAGTGGTTCTACGAGTTTTCCCAAATGCTAATATTGAACGTCTTCCTGAACTTGGATTGGCAGCTTCTTCTTGTTCTCTAGCTTTCCTAGTTAGCCACCAATTTGCACATGTTGAAAATATGATAATAAGTAAGAAGATCACACCAAGAATACCAAAGAACCAACCCAAATTGGAACCATCTTGACCTGGAACTTTGACATTCATACCAAACAACCCAGTGATAAGATTTAAGGGAACCAAAATTGTACCAATCAACGTAACTTTTGATAACATTTCAGTTACTTTATTGTTGGAGTTGAAAGACTCAACTTGTAATTGAGCCAAATAGTTGGAATGAGAGCGTGAAAAAATCTTTTCATAGGATAATAAATTTTGAAACATGGTAACAACATGATCTTGAATATCACCTAAATATAATGCAATATCGGCTCTTGGTTGTGCTTGTTGGTGGTGATGTTGGTGGTGAAATGAACTTGAAGCTTGTGATGATAAATTGGCCAAATTTATATTTGAAGTTAAAGCTGGTCCAATTCCCTGTGCTTCATCTTGACATCTTTTAGCAAACATTTTGATAACATCAGCCTTACCAGATAAAAGTCTCATCAAAGTCATAACTTTCCGACGAGATTCACCAATCTTTTGCAACATATGACTGAAATCCATTTCTCTTGTTAAAAACACTTGATCTTCAATAGCATCTGCTTCATATTCAATAGCGTGAATTACTGGAGCAAAACTATCAGTAATGTCATCAATTAGCGCATAACATAACCAATCAGCTGAAACATCAACATAGTCACGTAGCTGTCTAACACGTCTTCTTACATTAGCGGCATGCGATATTGGGCCAAAGTGAAAAGTCAAAACACCTTCACGGAAAACAACAATATAAACATTGATTGGTTCCAAGAAATCCTCACTTTCTTTATCACTTTCAAATGTATGGAAACACACAAAGTAGTAGGATCTGAACAATTCAACTTTTTCACGAGTTTCTTGCATACGGATATCTTCAGCGGTCAAAGGATGGATACCAAATGCTTTAGCAAGAACTTTCATTTCAGCATCAGTTGGGCAAACACAATCCAGCCACCAGGTTGGTTGGCCACTTCTGAACAGACTTTTCACAGAATCACCAGGTTTAACAAGAGATTGGATATCAGGAGCATGAATGGTTTCATCAGATTCTGAGCAGAAGAAACTAAAACGGTCTGGTGGTACATCTTCGCCTTCAACCTTATTGCTACCAAATGAAACACCTGGGTTTTCATCATCGGATGAGGCTGATCCATTGACGTTTGCCTTGGCTGGTGTGTACTTAGCAGCTGCAGAAGATGTAACTTGTGGATCATAGCTTGATTCTGAAGAAGATTTCATCAAATCACGTTCTTTTTTCAAAGCCTCAGCTTCAGCTCTTGATTCTTGAATGAATTCTTCAATCTCATCAAAATCGATACCATTAATCTTAACATGCTCTGGAAGCATGGGGAAACAAACATCCTCTTCAGTTTCCTGAGAATCCCTTGACGCATGTGAATCATTATCGCTATCAACTGAAGCTCTAGTCAAACGACGACGACGATCAAAATCAGCCATTTCAATATCCACATTGCTCTTGTCAGGATTGAATTTTGCAGATGAACGAGACATGGTTTTAGAGAGAGGCAAAATCACTGGAGAAGCATCACCAGAATTTTTAGATGAATTCTTATTGGGATTGGAGCTTCCTTTATTCATTAATATACTTGGTTGTTGTTGTTGAGACTGTTCAAGTTCCTCGTCTTTTGGGTTTACCAGTGTTCTTAATTGTTCAGTAAACGATCTTGATCTTGATTTTGAACGACCTCTTCTGGCAGCAGCAGCTAATGAACCACCATTTCCCCTAACGACAGGAGCAGAACCAGGAGCGGGGGCTGTATGTGTGCCTGGAACTCTTTGGTCAGCTAATGATTGGTTTAATCTCGTTGGTCTAATATGAGAATCTGAGAGGTAGTTTGCTGGTTTGATGACTGGAGAATCTTGAATTGCGTATTCATAGTCAGACTCATCACCATCGTCGACAGTCAATCTTGACTTATGCATATCTCTCAAATTCAAGGCAGGCGGTGGCAGTCTTGGGTCTTCATGGACATTAGAGCCTCGACGGATAGGTAAAGATGAAGGCTGATGACGGTGATCATACAACCCTTCAGTCTTGATAGAACTATGAGAATTATGAGGGGAGACGGAGCGAGAGCTGTCAGCGTCAGACATTTTGAATAAAATAACCTTGAATGAAGGATCCCAATATATCAATTTTCAATAGATAGCTTTTGAATTTCTTTCGAATCTAATAGTAGTTCTTTGAAACAACTTATAGCATGAAGGAAGGCGTATATTACCGCCTTCTGATTATAGCGACTTTAGAGCGGCAGCTTGAATCATATATGGACGAGACTCTTCAAACGATGCTATTTGAAGACTATCTAGCTATTCTCCTTCTTGAAATTTGAGGAAAGGGTACTGTTCTGGACGGCGCTTAGCACATTTGTTGTTCAGTATTTGAAGTAGACCTAAAACTCGTTACAACTCTGGAAGCTTCTCAAATAGAGATGAATTTTTTTATCCTAGTCAGACATGCGGCGCGAACCGAGGCTCTTTAGTGAGAAATGTGCAGCTAAAGGGAAACCCAGGCAGAAGCCCGTGGACTCTCAGGCAAGGGGGTCCTGCCTAGGAGTCTCGAACGGCCAGGCCGTCTGGTGAGAAGCCAACTTTTGGGGATAGTGAGAGCGGCTACAATTATTGTTGCACGTGGAATTGGAGAGAGAGACAAGACATCAGGAAATGCAGGCTTGAGATACCAGGAGATACAGGTGAGTTCGAGGTTGACTGTTATGAATTCATGATAGCCGACATTAAAAGCCAAGACCACGCTACACTCGAACCGAAGAGAACAATCTCAGACTGATTTCTTTTGACTCTTGGACTTTAAGAGCTTCCACTTTTATGAGCTGATCAGTATTTCGCGACACGCGATCTCTTTTTACAACTATAAGCTCGAGCACTCCGGTTATCTACACTAAAATCTGGGGACAATCAGCAAAGGAATTGTCCCAGCACGATGTTCAAACGACATTTTGCTCGAGGATTTAGAGCATATAGCTCCAAGGCAGGACCCGGGAGACTGTTGAAAAGGCTTGCCAATGAAAACAAGCTGCTTATCCTTGGAAGTTCCATGTTGGCTACTGGTTCACTGCTAGGTTACTCATTTGCCTTTACAAGACCTAATGAAGAATGGAGATTCCCTAAATCTTCCACCTCGCCATTATTGAAGATGACCAATCCCGATTATGCCTCTAATCCTGATATGTTTGATGGGTTCAACAGAATTTCCAAACTATTAGGATCATCAAACGTTTCCTATGATTACGAAGATTTGTCATCTTTTGCTACAAATTCATATTCAACACACACACCAACAGATTCTCAACGTCCAAAGATGATTTGCTATCCAAGAACCACCGAGGAAGTATCTAAGGTTATGCAAATAGCTCATGAATATTCAATTCCTGTTGTGCCCTATTCTGGGGGCACTTCAATAGAGGGAAACTTTATTTCCACAAGACCCGGTCTTTTGTTATCATTGGCTAACATGGATTCGATTATCCAGTTCAATAAAGATGACTTGGATGTTACCGTGCAGCCCGCTGTTGGATGGCAAGATTTGAATGCATTTTTAGAACCTGAAGGATTCATGATTGGTCCTGATCCTGGCCCTGGTGGTCAAATCGGTGGGATGATTGGAACTTCATGCTCTGGTACAAATGCTGCAAGATATGGTACTATGAAAGAGAATGTTATTAGTTTGATTGTTGTCTTGGCTGATGGTACCATAATCAAAACGAAAAACAGACCAAGGAAATCAAGTGCTGGCTACAATCTCACGGGGTTATTCGTTGGCAGTGAAGGTACTTTAGGAATTGTTACCGAAGCTACATTGAAAGTTCATGTTAAGCCCAAATTTGAAAGGGTCAGTGTTATAAGTTTCCCAAAAATTGTCGATGCAACAAACATGGTGACCAGATTGATCCAAGAAGACATAGTGGTGAATGCTGTGGAGTTATTGGATGGGAATATGATTGACGTGATTAATAAGACTGGCCAGTTGAAGAAGAATTGGCAAGTCACTCCAACGTTATTACTGAAAGTTGGTGGAACAGAGGAAGAACTGGTTCAGAAAGTATTGCGTAAAATTGAAGGAATCAGTATAGAAAATAACTCTGTTGGATTTGAATCTGCCGGTAATAACCAAGAATCTGATGAATTATGGATGGCTCGTAAGATTGGGTTTTGGTCTACAATTGAACATGCAAAGCAAAACATTTCACCAGATATCAAAGTATGGGTCACGGATGTTGCAGTACCAATATCCAGGCTTTCCAAAGTCATCGAAGAGACTTCTAAGGAAGTTGAAGAGTCAAAAGTCTTTTGTACAATATTAGGACATGTCGGTGATGGGAATTTCCATTGTATTTTAACGTATAAACCTGATGAGTACGAAAAAGTAAAAAAAATCAGTGAAAATACAGTGAGAAGAGCAATTTTTAACGAGGGAACATGCACTGGTGAACATGGTGTTGGTGTTGGGAAAAGAAAATATCTTGTTGAAGAACTAGGTGGTAATAGTATTGATTTGATGAGGAAAATCAAACTAGCCTTAGATCCTAAAAGGATACTAAATCCTGATAAGATTATCAAAATTGATCCAAAGGATCCCAACGAGTTTTAAATAGGCATTTATTTTATTAGCATGTTGTTTATTAATGTACAAATACTACAAAAATTGAATTTATTTTCTTAAAAACGTTTAATTAAGAACACCCCAAATACTATTCAATACAAGATTCTTTTATAAAATTTCCATAATGAGCTTTTTATTGCTGAATTTATTCTTCGTCTTCTAAAGTTTGAGCGGCAATACGATCCAAATCTCTTTGACCATTGTCAGAGATTCTTCTACCACCTTTTGGAGAGATTTCTAAAACACCAATTTTTTCTAAAGCTTGTAAGACTCTTCTGTTGACTGAACCAGAGGCATCAGCGTGTCTGGCTGGAGCACCACCTCTGTTAACGGCACCACCGTATAATTTGTTCAATTTACCAACACCAACTTGTTTTCTCAAGTAAATGTGACGAGCGGCAGAAGCAGCACGTTTGTAGAACCAAGTTTCAGATTCTTGTGGTGGTAATTCGTTACCGGCAGCGGTTTTAACTAAATCAACATAACCTGGAACTTCAAGTTTACCTTGACGTTGCAAGAATGAAGCATAAGCGTTAATGAAATCTTGAGCTGGAACGTCTCTATAGTGAAAATGTTAGTATAACTGGGTCAAATCATTGGAAAAAAAGCAGAGCAGGAGCGGATAGCTTTGAAACTGTTATATTGGGTAGCTGGAATGTATAAATTTGTTTATCTATGCTTCTTCTTGGATTGGTGTACTTTATCCCCCTTCATCTACGAGGTACACCAAAACATAATGCCATAATAGATAATTCTTGAAATCAAATCTCTCCATATGAACGTGTGCTTAGGACTCCCTAGTCTTCTTGATAGTGGTTCTTCTTGATGGCTCTTTATATACTCTCTTTATTTCTTGCTGCTGGTTCTGTAGCCCTCCTAGTCTTCACTTCAATACATTCAAGCTTCAATATTCTGATACACGTCTCTGTAGATGGTCTATGGATCTTCCTCCACTCTGGATATAACCTCTCCCCTGCTCTCTTGCTATTACACCATCACATACCTGACGGAAACACCTGGCATTTTGTCTTCTGTTGTGTGGATATGACCTTCGTAATCAAGTGTATGATTGATACTTTCCAGTTTAAAATTCTTTTTGATTTTCTCACATCACCACTTCCTCAGAGTTTGTTCCCAGAAAAGTGAAAAATCGTTGCGCTGTGCTGCGTAACCACTTCCAGAACAGGCACGGGTCCTGCCTGGAGGAAATGCTTCTGGGAGGAGCATAGGCAGAGAGTGGTTAGGGAACGCAAGGAGCCACTGCCTAGGAATTCTCCCAGCAGGTGTAATCATTGGTAAAGACCACATTAGAAATGGTTGAAGTTATATGGTGTGTGGGTGTACAAGTATAGGGCTTCCAGACCACGTCATGTGATCAAAGTGTCTTCACTGATTAGGGCTCCACCGAATGACCGATGTTTGAATTGCCTTGATCTTGACAGGTCAAAGTTTAGAACAATAGATAACAAACTGCCACATATTTATGTCTACGGCACACAACACTGGACGATGTTGGACCAGCTACCTGTTGAGATACTTCAAAGCATATTCCATTACTTGGATCCTAAACCATTTGGGAAATCTCCCGACTATCATTTCTACTATCCATCTTCCATTTTACTTCCAATAAGTCAAGTTAATCATTACCTGAGAGATGCAGTGGGACCGTTGCTATTTTCCCATGTCTCGTTAGTTAGAGAATTTGAAGTATCCAGTCCAACTTCCCATATCTATGAAAGAGCACATGATAAATGGACAAGACTGAAGCATGCAATCAAATATACTGAAGAACTAGAGGTTCCAAACACCATGCCGTTCAGTGATTTAGATAATGTGGAGAAGAGGTTGAAATCTTTAGTGATTTTGGGTCATAATGAGTATATCTTTAATACAGGGGTGTTAAAGTTAGAGCATCTTGCTATACTGTTACCAAAAGAACCTTTTGAAATTGAAGGTTTGAAAAGATTGGATTTGTTGATTGACACTACTGCTTTACCTGATTTATCCGCCCTTAAGTCCTTCGGTCAATGTCCTATAGAGGAATTGAACATCACAATTAGGAACTCATATTTAGTGGTCTTGCTCAAGCCCTTCTTGAACCTACTGAAATCCTTACAACAAACTCTAAGAAGATTGACAATTAGATATACCCAACAACAACAACATTCATCACTTGGATTAAGTCATCATTTCTCTTCGGAGCCCCAAAGAGAAATTATCAAATGTTTGAATACCCTAGATCTAACCCACTTCTCAATTGATCTTTTTTATAGTCGTATCTTGATTCCTCCAGTCATTCCACTACAAAGAGGTCATAAGAAACCTTTACATTTCACAATGAGGGAACCATCATTAGCTGGGAATTTTACAAGCGATGAGTATTCAGCAATTTTGGGCTTCTTCCATTGCTTAAACTCTTACAGGATTCATACTCTCAACTTTGCATTTGGTGTCCAGACTGAACTTCCTTTTCATATTTCATTTTCCATTTTACAACATCTGTTGAAGGTGGGGCTTGAAAAGTGGAAAGAGGAAGTTCAGGGTGTTCAAACTGTGGGGACTCATATGACTTGGAACATTATTGATGATAGTTTATTTATGGAAAGCTCAAGATCAAAAGAACATCCAATATTATCATATCAAACGAATGCTCATTATAGTCCATCTTTCAGAATTCTCGAGAATTACAAAGTCAATATCAATGGAAATGGGTTATCTTTGGTTAGGAAAGGTCAAGAGATTGACTACGAATTTTGGAGTGCAGAAAATTTGAGTATGAATTTACTCAAGTTTAGTAAAATCAAAAGATCCGCACTATGGGACTGAAGAACAATAATATCAAGGAACTTTGGTCTACAAGGATGTTAATGTATAACGAAATAATGAAAATGAAAGATTACGAGTAACATAAAGTTTTTTTATAACCGTAAACCCATATTCATTATTATACAAAACTTTTTTTTATTAATAAAAAACATTAATAGAAGCCGATTGACATAAAGAAATTAACATTACATATATATACATCAATCAATTTCCTATTAAATAAAGAATCCCAAAGACTAATTAGATTAGACTTTGAAACCTCTAGAGTTTCTCTTACCTCTAGCTCTTTCGAATTTTCTACCTTTAGATTGGATTCTTGGAGCTTTGTTTTTGTGAGGACCGAAACCGAAGTGTCTAACAGCTTCTCTTGAGTTTCTTGGACCTCTAACAATCAAAGTGTTTTCACCCTTTGGAGATCTGGTAGCTAATTGATCTAAAGTAATAGCTTCACCACCATTCTTCAAGATGGTAGCACGAGCACCAGCAGTGAATCTTAAAGCAGCAACAGTTGCTTTTGGGAATTGGTGCAATCTGTTGTCATCGGTAACGGTACCAACAACAACAATGGTTTTTTCAGCAGCACCTTTTTGACCTAAAGCACGGGCAATTCTTGAGATGGAAACTGGTGGTCTGTTGATCTTTGATAAGAACAAAGATCTCAAGACAACTTTGTTGAATGGAGCATCAGTACGACCTGTAAAAAAAAACTTGTTAGTATAAAATTTCAATCTTCTGCTCTAATGTCGCACAATTCGATTGCACTCGCAGAAAGTAGATGAAATCTCTATATTTGACAAATGTGCCATAATGGAATGTATAGTTGTTCTTGGCTTGGATCCATGGAGATTATTGACGGGTCTTCTAAATTGCCATTTTCCAGTATCTTCACTGAAGAGCAAATGTGTATAGATATCCCTTTCTCACTCACTAATTCAAACCTAAGCACAACAGATATCAAACCATATAACAAGCACAAATGACAAATATGAAATCATCCGTTCCATTGAATTAAAAGGCTAATGAAAGCCATATTCAAAATCCATCCATTTTTGATGGATTATTTGTTGCATTTAACCAAACTGGCGATGGCCATTAGATGAGAAATTTGTTTTGTTACATACGAGCTAAGAAAGAGTAAAGTTTAACTAATAATTTCAAGTAAACGTTATCAGACTTTGGAGCTTCTCTGTGACCAGATCTGGCGTGTTGTTTGGTTGTATGATCTCTACCCATTTTAATTTATTGATCTTGTTGATGAAGTACTAAGAGTAATGTGTAGTTGAACTCTTGTATATGAAGTTGAATTTTTTTCATACAGCTGAACCCACAGCGCGAACGAACAACTGAAAAAAAAAAGTGATATTGACCAGTGCGCAAATGGCAGTCGTACGTCTGGCTTTTGCTGGAAAGTGAATTCGCGGAAAAGAAGAAGTCACAATAGTTATCAGATGGTGTAGGGATGTAGCTAGTACATCACATGATCAAGTGAGCGCGTCACATGATATTGATATATAGGGCACTTGCGCGAAACTTTTGACGAGTTTTGATCATGGAAGAACATCTGTAGTATATGGTCAATATTGACAGTGTGGTAATATCTGATTTAGTTTGTCTTATCTATCACAATATCATCAGAATGGATAACCTTATAAACCCGTATGTGAAATTCCACGATGAATACATTGGAGTCACAGTACTAACTCATCTCCCAATAGGAAACACAAGAATCCAAGAGGTATTCCACAAGCTCCTTTTGTCGAAAAGGTTGAAGATTATATCAAAGATCCAGCTGATTTCGAAAAGATTTTGGGTATTTTCCAAGAAAGATTACAACAATACAAATATATGGAACAAAGTAAAGTCAATGCTGTGAAACAATTCAAAGCTAAGATACCCGAGATCAAAGATTCTTTAACCATGGTGGAATTCCTAAACACCAAGAAGGATTCCGAAGAATCGATTGAAACAAATTATGAATTGAATGATACATTATACACAACTGCTGAAATCCAACCAACCGATAAAGTATTGCTTTGGCTAGGTGCCGATGTCATGTTGGAATATCCAATTGATGAAGCCATCACTTTGTTGAATGATAAGTTATCTACAACACAAAAAAACTTGGAAATTAGTGAGGAAGATTCAGAATTCTTGAGGGAAAACATAACTACAATGGAAGTTAACACGGCTCGTTTATACAACTGGGATGTGGAAAGAAGAAGAAACCTGAGATTGGCAGAACAGGGAACTAAGAATCTAAGTATATAGAGAGATAAAATTAATATGTCATCATAATCGTCACTAATTAATAATTTCATGATCTCCTGAAAGTATCCAAAAATTGCGAGGTAAGAGGTCTTGTCTCCGTAGCATCATCATCATCATCATCATTAGTAGTGTTATTGTTTGGTGTTGGTGTGTTCTCTCTTGATACACCAGAAGAACTTGAACTTCTGTGGAAGCTTATTGAATTCCAAAATGGTAATTTCCAATTCTTACCTGGTATAACTCCCCTACAAAACAGTCCTCCAACAATCCAGCCAAGAGCACTAGCACCTATACTTCTCCATCCTTGTGATATTGCCAGTTGTATGCTCAATAGATTGATAAATGCTCCATCATTTAAAACAACTTTACTTGAACCTACCCCATAAATTTCAAATTTGTAAACAACAGGTATGAACTCTTTATAATGGAAAAGCAAGGCAAATAACAATGCAGTTGGACCTGACCCCATATAATTCACCCATTGTACCCCAATGTAAAAATTCAACCCAGCTAAGAATGATGTGATCAATATGATGTAAAAATAAATAACAAAAATATTAGAGGCATATTTATGCGGTCCAAATAATCTTTCCAACGATCTGAA